>JAJIBD010017025.1:0-10110 GCA_021461705.1 Cryptotis parvus
GTTGGTATAATAAGATACTAAAAAAATGGTGGAAGAGAGAAATGCCTACCACTGAGACAGGTATGAGGGCTAGAGGGAAACTAGGAAGACTGGTGGAGGCTAGTGGTAAAGGCATTATCATGGAACAATGTACAACTTAACTCAACCATAAATATCTTTGTAATTTATGGTGATTCAATTAAAATATGTCCCTGGGGATATCATTGATTCCATTAGCCAAGTCTCACGTGAAAGGAGATTCCACAATCTTTTTGTGAAATAAGAAAATGTCTTCTTCATCCCTTCCTGTTTGTTTCTTTTTTTATCACCCTCTATCCTTTTCTTTTTCTCTTTCTTTACCTCTTTCCTTCTTTCTCTCTTCATCACACCTCCCTTATTGCTCTCTCCTTACCTTTCATCCCTCCTTTAACTCATTAGACCATGTTTATTATTCATATAACTATAGTTCCTGCAAAGAGCTGACAGTTCCTAAATTCACCCTAGTTCAAGTGAACACCTCAGATGAAATCTGAGTGTCTTGCACTGATATCACATTTCTGATAATCAATTGTATCATTGGTTCAGCCCACAAAGGAAAGAGCAATTGAGTGGAGAGATTTGAGAGGCAACAGGAGAAACAAACACCATGATTGAGTTATGTAATTGGTTTCAGAGAAGAAAGTTAGACAAAGCTCAGATTGAATTTGTGTCCTAATAAATGGAATGAGTCAAGAACCCCAAGATCAAAATTATTTGAAGGTGATAAAATCATTTTTAAATGAAAGATAGATTGTCAGTCAATAAGTTCTCCAATTATTGGTCTTGTCTTCACCAGAAATCAGATGAAACGATGCACTTTTGGAGAAGTATATGTGGCTCAAGATTTCATCAAGTAAACCAAAGTCATTCCTAAAATCCTTTTGGAAAATAAAATAGTAAAATTCCTATGACCACAAGAGATGAAAGATGGATGGCAGGAAGGAAATGGTGAAAGAAGAAATAAAGAGTTGCACTTGTGATTGGGGACTCCTGTTCAGAACTGCTGCTAAAAATAATTACCCAAGGATTTAGGAAAGCTCTGGCTTTTTAATGTGTGCTTCTTTCACGAATAAAGTGCTATGAATTTCTTTTAATTTGGAAGACTGAAAAGGCTTTTGGTTTAAAAATCACATTATGGTTAGTCTGTTGTAGCAGACACAGTTCAAGAATGTTCTGTGCTTTTGTAGTACTTACCACAGGTCGCTGTGGTGCTCACACACGTGCTTGCAGGGAGTGTACTTCCTAGCCACAGCATTCACACATCCTGTTTACCGTTGGTGCTCACTGTGGCTTGTATTCCTTTGTGGTGCCTTTTGCACTCTGATTGTAGTAGAACTGGAAATTTCTTGCTTCATCAAGACTATCAGGGAAGAAAGTTGCCAGGCTCAAACGGTGAGTTGCCAGAATTATGCTCAGTGTGTGTGGCCATACTGAGAATTTGAACTCATGACTATGTATCTGCAAAACATGAATTTCTATCCACAGCTGTTCCAAGAAGATCCTCAAACATATTCTTTGGGGCCAAAGAGATAGTATAGAGGTCTAGGCAATTGCCTTGCACTCAGCTGACCCAGTTTTGAATCTTGGCACCACATGAGGTCCCCAGAGCGCTCCCAGGAGTGATCAGGAGATATCCCCGATCACAGAGTCAGGAGTAATTCCTGAGAACGGCAAGGTATAGTCCAAAGCACCCCCTAAAATATTATTCATGAGCAGTTTTCCCATTAATCCAAAGTCTGCATTTTGAAAGACATTTAAACTTCTGTCTTGTTTTACACTTTGTGTTGAGCCACAGACACAGTGTTGCTTGGGGGCTAATCCTGGCATAGTGGCATCCCTAGCATGGAGCTTGGGGGTCTCCCAACAAGCAGTGCTCTGGGGTGCATGTGGTAACAGGGATGGAAGTCAGGGCTGCCAAATGTAAAGCATGTGCTTCAGCCCTCTGAGATATCTCCTCGGCCTCATGAAAGAAATTAAAAGTTCTGTAGCAGTCAAGAATCATTCAGGTTACTAGAACCCCAACCCAGCTCAACTATAAATGATAATTCACTTATGTACAAGAAGTTTTTTTTTTTTTTTCTTTTTTGGTCACACCCAGCAACGCTCAGGTGTTACTCCTGGCTCTGCACTCAGAAATTACTCCTGACGGTGCTCAGGGGACCATATGGGATGCCAGGGGATGGAACCCGGGTCAGCTGCATGTGAGGCAAACGCCCTGCCCTCTGGACTGGCACAGGGGATTGCATTCATGGCCTCACACTTCACAGCTGGACTTTGAACTCTTTGCCCCTGAGACAACCCTAAACCTAGAGGTGATCTTCTGTTGGAGGTCCTGGCCAGCAGCCCCCAGCACAAATGAGAAAGACCTAGATCTTGTTGGACTTCTTCCCTGCAGAAAAAGGAGACAGATGGACTTGGGAGAAACTCTGTCTTGTCGCTGCTAAGAAAGGAAAGAAAGACACCGATGCAGCCGGGAGTTCTGAATAGCAGTACTCTGTTACTGAGCAGAGTTTAAACCTTTTATACAATATTTAGGTGGAGGGGGTACAAGCACAAATCACCAGGCATTTGCAAGCTCCTGGGCCATTGCAACAGGTAACAATCACAGATTTAGCATTTGCAAGGTATCATTTGCAAGGTAACAATCATTGATCTACATTTTCCTGTGATCAGAAGACTAGGCACATCCCACCTCAGCTAAGATGTAAATCATTTGCCTGCCAGTATCCCATTGGATAAGCACAGATGTCTATCATGTGGGTGTATACTGAGCATCAGGAAGCTCCACTGCCCTGAGAACAGGGGTCCACCTATGGGCCCCATCCCCCAGGGCCTTACAGTGGAAAGTGCCAGGCCCCAATACTAGCTGCTTAGAGCCCAACAATCTTCTGAGACAGCCCCCTAAACCTAGAGGTGATCTTCTAAGTGGAAGTTTACACAACTATTTCCTCTTTCCTCAACCCCAGTTCCTGGCAACTACCATTTTATTCTTTCTTTCCATGAGTCCATAAAGGCAATAAACTTTTAACAATCAAGGAAGTGGGTAAATCATATATATGAAAGTTCTTTATACTGTTTTTGCAACCTATACTAAATGTGAATGCTATTTCAAGACTCAATAAAACAATTATAAGAGCACTGCTATAATTATTACCATAGTTGGCAGTAGTTTTTAATTACTAAAGTTATTTTTAAGGGTAAAACACCTCACCTCCTTTTAAAAAGTCTAGTAAAAAGTTTTCATTTTTATTGAAGTGAGAGTAATATAACACAAAACTATTTTAAAGTAAGGTATTTAGTGGCATTTTGTGCTTTGAAAATGTACAACTACCACCTTTATCTGTTTCAAACATTTCATCACCACAAAAGGAAACCTCATACCAGTTTAACAGTTGTTCCTCATTTCCTCTTTCTTTCAGCCCCTTGGCAATCTATCTATAAATTTTCCTCTTTTGGACATTTCATAAGAGTGGAATCATTTAATACTTTGTCTTTCTGTGTCTGGCTTTCTTCATTTACCGAATTCTTTCAAGGTTCATCCAATTTATGACATGAATCATTTCTTCATTCTTTTTTTGACTAAATATTATTCCATTACATAGATACATGGCAATTTGTTCATTAATTCATCTGTTAATTCAGCCATTCCTTGTTAATAGCTCTTCAACCTGTTTCCACCTTTTGTGTATTAGAAGTGCTGCAGTGAATATCAGTGTATATATATTATAATACCCCAAATCCTGATGCTTGCATGTCTATTGGAAACTTAAAAATATAAATTTATGCCTGAAGTTTGTCTAATTGTAAAATTCTCATACAGGGCCAGAGCGATAGTTCAGAGGGTAGGGCCTTTGCTTGGATGCAGCGGACCCGGGTTCGATCCCCAGCATCCCATATAGTCCCCTGAGCACTACCAGGAGTAATTTCTGAGTGCAGAGCCAGGAGTAACCCCTGAGCATTGCCAAAAAGCAAAAAAACCCCAAAAAACAAGAGCTTCTCTAAGCCACAATAAACACTTTGTACCAACAGACTCATCACATGGGAAAGAATTACAACTTTTTTGACATTGGTTTGTGTATATAATTAATTCTCTATATGGACACATAGTTTCAGTTCTTTTGTTTCATTTGTATAGGGGACATATCCAGTGCTGCTCAAGCATGATGGGGCTTGGACATCACCAGGGCCATTTCCAAATGGTGTTGGATGGGAATATCATGTAACAATAGGGATTAAACCCAGGACTTACCACATACCATATATGTGCTTTACCACTTGAGACATATCGCAGCATTCAGTTATTTATATAGTGTGGCAGTGCATTTATAAGTTGTACTTTAATCTGTATACAGTTCCTCTAAGAGGATCTTTTCAGACTCACCTATTAAATCACTGTCACTGTATCACCGTCTTCCCATTGTTCATCAATTTGCTTGAGCGGGCACCAGTAACATCTCCATACATCCTGTCGCAAGCAGCTATAGCCCAAGAGCATCTGCTTGCTCCAGGGGCATGAAGAGCCTCAAACCATTCTTCAGGTCATGGAACTGAGGTCCATAATTGTTACTGGTTCTTGGCATATCAAATAAAACATGGGTAGCTTGCCAGGCTCTGCCGTGTAGGTGGTATACTCTCAGCAGAAGGCTCTCATCTCGAGCATTTACTGACGAAACTTAAATTACCAGGGTGGTAGTCTCCTGGTAAATTCTAACTGTCCCATGCAGGGTGCAGTGCCCAATCTAGAAAACATAGAAGTCTTAGTAGATATATAATAAGTCAGAAGTTATTCAGAGTCAAGGTGACTTCTGTAACTGCCACACCCTCTATCAGTGTTTACATAGAAGAGAGATCTCATTAGAATGAACCTTGGCTTAAGAACATGCAAGTAGGCCAGAGGGTAGGGCATTTGCCTTGCACGCAGCCAGCCTGTGCCAGCCCGGGTTCAATCCCGGCATCACATATCGTCCCCTGAGCTCCACCAGGGAGTAATTCCTGAGTGCAGAGCCAGGAGTAACCCCTGAGCATCACCGGGTGTGACCCAAAAGGAGGAAATATAAAATGGTTATAAGTGTTGTTGTGAGACTGACACATAGCAGATAGATAAATAGATAGATAGATAGATAGATAGATAGATAGATAGATAGATAGATAGATAGATATAGATAGATAGATAGATAGATAGATAGATAGATAGATAGATAGATAGATAGATAGATAGATAGATAGATAGATAGATAGATAGATAGATAGATAGATAGATATAGATAGATAGATAGATAGATAGATAGATAGATAGATAGATAGATAGATAAAAAACAAACAAATAAATAAAAACAATCATTTTTGGTGGGAATGTGAGGAAAAGGAATCCTTACTGCTGGTAGGAATGTCAACTGCCTTTTGGGCAAACAATATGGCCATCTCCCCAAAACAAGAAAATGAGCTTGTACATGGCCAAGAAATTCTACTTCTTGGAATTGATTCCAAGGACCCCAAAAATTATATTTAGAAAAGACATTTGCACTTCTATGTTATTGCAGCACTATTCACGTAGCCAAGAGCTGGAAACAATCTAAGGTCCAAGAACATACAATGGGGTAATAAAGTATGTATACACAATGGATTACTCCATGGCTATAAGAAAAGGCAAAGCATGCAATTTGCTGCTGTGTGGATGGAACTAGAGAGTATCATGCTGGAATAAAATCAGTCAGAAAGAATGAGATACAGAACAACCTCTTGCATATTGGGACATGACAGAGACCATACATAGTAAAGGAATAGCCAAATACAAAGGAACCTGAGTACAGAATTGAGCTGGGTTGAGAGAATGACGGGGAGATAAAGAGGATGTTAATGGGGGAGGGTCTTATTTCAGACCCCTCAAGCACTGCCAGGATGTCCTCCAGGTATTGATCCTCAAGTACAAAACAGCACTGAGAGACTGCCTAGCTCCTGAGCACTGTCAGGTATTGGTAAGTAAGAAGTAATAGAATAATGTGTGTATATATGTCTACAAATTGGGAAACTGTGATAAGCTCATAAAATTGAATAAATTTATTCAGTTAAAAAATTAAAAATTTGAATGAATGGACCTGCAGAAAGTAGCCAATTTAGGGGGAATGTTATTTTCTATTCAGGTTTTGTCTGAAATATCACAATCACTGATGCTTTCTTTTATATTTTAGCAGTCAACCAGAAGGATCTTATTCACATTCTGTCTTGGACTATAGTTACCAAACTTCAGCAAGCCCAAAGGCTATTTTGATGTGTGACTACTATACTCCGTTCATTTATCCCAGACAGAAGGTACTTTCCTCGCCCAATCCAAAAATTAGTGTTTAGGAGGTTGGAATCCAGCAGTAACTGGAAAGTGTTTCCTGAACAAGTCTAACAGAGAATAGCTATAGGGGCAGGTTCTGGGAAATTCTGATCGAAAGTCTACAAGTTGTAAAATCAATTCTGGAGAATGTGGGAGAAGCTAACAGATTGCCAGAAAACAGGCACTTTAGGAGCATAGCTGAAACAAGAATAAGAATAAGATAAAATTGGGTTCCCTCAGAAGTTGAGCCTTGAGGCAGGATTTTGTGTGCTTAATGTTTATTGTGGAGCATCCTTCGACTCAAATTCTAAAGAAAGGAGGAAGAGAAAGAAGTAAGAGTGGTCAGAGGAGACAGCAAGCTGCAATGAGGAGCTGGACAGACCCAGTAGTTCATTGGTACTCAGGAGCATGAATGAATCTTCAGATATTGTCCTTAGTCAAGCAAAAATGATAGTGTCTTTATGCTCCAGTATTGATTAGTACAGGATGTGAGTTGCTTCTGGAAAAAGCAGGTATAGAATGAGTCATCTCCTTGTGGTCTAAGTGCAAATAACCCAAAACAGAATTCTGGAATTTGCCACAACCCAGAAGGAATGGTTGTCGAGCTCAGTGAAGTGAGTCAGAAGGAAAAAGGATAGTGCTGGATGATCTCACTCACATATGGAGTCTAAAGAAACAAAGGAAGAGAATAGACAATCCCCAATGGAAACCAAGCCCAAGATAAGTGCCAACAAAAGCTGCCAACTGAGCTTACAAATGGGTGTGTAGAGAGGGATCTTGGGACAATGGTGGAGAGTCACTGAGTCTGGTAGTAAAATATAAAATAACATAGAAGTCTTTGCAAAATAGCAAAAATGGAGTAAAGCTCATCTTCTGAACTTCAGATCTCTGCAAGCAGCTGGCAACTCAATACCTCTTTCTTGTTTCACTTGTTCACTTGATCACTTGACTTCCCATTGATCATCGATTTGCTCTTAGCGGGGCCAGTAACATCTCAGTATGTTCTGTCACATGCTAGATAGCCCAAGGGCATCTGCCCACCCAGGAACATCAGGAGCCTCAAAACCATTCCATCAGTCATGGGAATGAGGTCTATAATTGTTACTGGTACTTGGCATATCAAATATGACACGAGTAGCTTGCCAGGCTCCGTTCTTTCTTGTTAAAGAGTAGATAAAGAGACAAGAGTAGGAATTCAGAAAGAAAGATGATGATCGTGTCTGAAAGTTACAAAAGAAAAAGGAAGGGAAACATAGTTTTACCAAGCACTGGTCTTCAACCTAGAAAAATCTTAAGAAGTAGATCCCAGATCTCAAACATGCCTGTGACTTCTGCTCTTGAACCCAACTGCCACCAGTCACTAACCCACCCATCAGTGCATTTTTCCACACTTTCCACAGTTCTGTGAATGCTTTTCTCTTTTGCTTTAAAAAGTTGGTTTTTCTTCTATTACATAATTCATTGTTTATGAAAATACCCTTAGGATTTAATACAAGTCCACTGTAATTTAAAGATGTCAAAGCCAAAAGACATTGGAAGAAAGGCCTTCAAAGTATAGATGACTGCCAACAGCTTTTGCTAGTGAGATTTTCCTGGGCAGAAAAATTCAGAATTAGTGGAATGAGACTTCCTTTCCTCTGCCTGCAAATGTCCCATAGGTCAAATATTGAAATAAAATAAACATCAAATTTGATCCCCCACACTATGGTTTATCTCCAAAAATTTAGAGGAAGGGAAAACAAAGAGAAAAACTTCAGAAGAATGAAAGTGTACATTTGTGGTGTTGGAAAGAGTACAGGATTGAGCGCCAAGAGATTTGGGTTTCTGGTCCAGACTCTGCCACTGAAAATAGCTTTGTGACCTTGAACAAAACCTGGACATTTTCTTGGCCTCATCTATTAAAAAGGAAAGTGTCTGGGCCTGGTCACCAGTAAGTGTCCCTACTTCTTTTGCTTTTCTTCTCTTTATTTTTAAAAGCACTTTTTCTCTTGATTCATCTTCATTCTGCTAAATTTACTCAGAGAATCTGGATTATTTCTTTTTCTGGGTGAAAATTTGGGTACCAGAATGACTTTTCTGATGATTTATAAGCAACACAACTTCCCAGTTCTTAAACCCAAGACTATATAATTTACTTAAATGTTGTGAGCAATTGTATGCTGTTATGCTGATAGTAGCAATATGTTTTATATATTACTAATCAATTTGAACATCACAAATGTTAGCAGATCTATAATATATACTGGGCAGATGGCATAGTTTTCTTTTGCTGTATAGAAAGAAGTTTGCAGATATTTAGTCACAGAGAACCATGTTTCCTTCCATCAAAAAATTCTTCCTGAAATGGTAAATCCAATTATCCCTATAAAATGGATATGTAGGAATATCCGACTATGTAGTTCAGGGGTAATTCAGTGGACATGAACTGCAATTTCATGCACTGTTTTTAGAAAAGAGAAGTATGGTGAAGGGGAGGATAGCAGAGGAGGAGGAGGAGGAGGAGGAGGAGGAGGAGGAGGCGAAATAATTTTTCCAATGGTACTATCATTATTCCTTATCATCAGTTTTGTGCACAACATACTTGAGATGCATAGATTAAAAGACAATGTTGTACATTCTTCACATAGATTTCCCAAATACTGACAATTTAAATAACAAGTCAGAGATATTATTTTCAATTTATTAAAAAAATTTGAAATTATTTCAAAATACAAAGTTGTAACTTTTTTTCTTTGATAAAAAGAGCAAGTTTGGAGTTGTTAAGAATTAGTTATTGTTTATAATTTCCATTGCCAATTTTCATCAATATCGAGAGGGTAAATGTCTGTGAGATCTGGATCTACAAAATTACCCAGAAATCTAGGCTGTTATGACTGAGTTCACTGTTCTGCTCTGGACAATGCTAAGCTGATGGCAAATCTGTTTCTTTCGTGGTGCTTAATTAAAGGTTTTTGATCTGGTCTTGGAAGTATGTAAAAAAATCTTTTGGTTTGAGGGTAAGACAAATGTCAGTCCAGAAAAAATTTAAAAACAGGCAAATGTTCAATAGAACTTTTGGTCTCATAATGGAAAACAAGAGGATTTGACAGAGAAATGCAGAGAAGACACATCTGAGTGGGTGATTCTGGCACCCACGAATGAGTTGTAAGCCAGCCTTTAGTATGGGAAGCCTGGAAAATAGATTTGGAGGGTAAAGAAGGTGATTCACTCACCAATAATAATAGTGATAAATACTGCTGACAAGGAACTTTGAATCAGCCAATGGAAAATAGGCCCAAGGCACTTATACTGAATCCCTTAGAAGTGAGGTCAGAATAAATTCTTTCAAATAACAAGAACAATTGTAGTAGCTCCTGGCCCTGTATCCATCGATCTTGTTTTCTTTTTTTTTTTCAATGTCGAAGTTTTGTTCCCTTCGTCTCTCTCTCTCTCTCTCTCTCTCTCTCTCTCTCTCTCTCTCTCTCTCTCTCTCTCTTTCTCTCTCTGTACCTCTGTCTCTGTTTCTCTCTCTCTGTAATAACTTTCTCATTGAGTTATCATGAGCATACCTCTGAAATGTATTGGAAAATTGGTGTGAGGCTTATTTCTTTCTTTTCTCTACTCACAAAGAATTAACTTAAGGTTTTGCAGGAAAAGCACCGAATTTATCGAGTGCAATAAGAGATCTTAATTATGAAGCTTGTTTGGAGGACTCCCTATCTTAGAACAAGATCTTGACTGGAGTGCAAATGTCTCTCTCAAAAAGTTCAGGGAAGAGAGGTTATAGGTTC
>JAJIBD010017026.1:0-19125 GCA_021461705.1 Cryptotis parvus
AGAGGGAGGGAATCAGAGGACAATGGTGGTGGGAAATGGGCGCTGGTGGAGGGATGGGTGCTGGAACACTGCATGACTGAGACACAAACATGAATATCTTTTGTAATTGTATATCTCATGGTGGTATAATTAAAAAAAAAAGCTCCAGGTCCGGAGCGATAAAACAGCAGGTTGGGTGTTTGCCTGCAAGCAACAGACCTGGGTTTGATCCCCGGCATTCCATATGGTCCCCGAGCACCACCAGGAGTAATTCCTGAGTGTAGAGCTGGGAGTAACCCTTAAGCATTGCCGGGTGTGACCCCAAAAGCAAAAAAGGAAAAAAGAAAGCTATACACTTCTAAAACTTACTCAAGGGGAAGTAGGTAACTGAAAGGAAATTAAATGTATAATTTAGACCCTTTCGGTTCTGGAGTGATAGTATAGTGCTTTGCACCCGCTGACCAGGCCTCGACCTCTGGCACCCCCTAGGGCCTCCTTTTGAGTTCCCAGGGCTGAGCACAGGAGTCAACCTTGAGCACTGCCTGGTGGGGCCCCCAAACAGAAGAGCAAAAAATAAAACAAAGCAAACGTGTATGCAGTTTTTAAAATTTTTTTTTCATGTATGCAGTTTAAACCCTCTCATTAATAGGACTCTAAACTAAGATTATTTTACTCTCCCAATTCTACCAAACACTAACAAGAGAAACAATATTAATCCTACACAAACTTTTCTAGAAAACAGAAGGGGAAACACTTTCTCAGTAACTGTATAGGACAGCATTCCCTTAATACCCACACCAGACAGGGACCTTTACAAAGTCAACTTAGAGGCCATCGGTAAAGGCCATTATCATGAACATAGATACAGAATTCCTTAAGAGAATGTTGCCAAATAAAATTGGTGCTATATATATATATATATATATATTTTTTTTTTTTTTTTTTTTTTTGCTTTTTTGGGTCACACCCGGCGATGCTCAGGGGTTACTCCTGGCTCTGCGCTCAGGAATTACTCCCGGCGGTGCTCAGGGGACCATATGGGATGCTGGGGATAGAACCCGGGCCAGCATAGGCCGGCTCGTGCAAGGCAAACGCCTACCCGCTGGGCTATCGCCCGCCCCAAGCAATATATATTAAAAAGACATTACACTCTGACCAAATTTATTCCCAGATTGCAAGGTTGTGGATAATTTATTTTTATTTTTTTAAATTTTATTCATTTATTATTTATTTATCTATTTATTAATTTATCTTGCTTTTTGAATCACACCTGGCAATGCTCAGGTGTTCCTCCTGGCTCTGCACACAGGAATTACTCCTGGTGGTGCTCGGGGGACCATATGGGATGCCGGGATTGAACCCGTCTGGGCTGCGTGCAAGGCAAATGCCCTACCAGCTGTACTATCACTATGGCCCCATTTGTTGATAATTTTATCATTATATTGAGACATACCCAGTGATGCGCAGGGCTTACTCCTGGCTCTGCATTCAGGGATCTCTCCTGAGGGGTCTCAAGCGATCACATAGGGTGCCTGGAATTGAATTAGGCAGTTATCTCTCCAGAGTTAAGCATTTGTAAAAGCATTCAGTGAAGGGCAGCATAAGAGAGTTGGAAACACATCTCTCTTATGTCATCATCTCAATAGTCAGGAAACAGTTGACAATAGTTAGCGTTCATTCATAATATAAGCCTCCAGCAAGAATAAGTTTAAATGAAAACAAAGATGTACTTCAAAGAGTAGCTAACAATGAGTGTCTAGGATCAATCCACAGACATCAGATTGAATGAAAACCTGGAGTGAGACCTAATCATAAACATCTTTATTCTAACTCACCCCAGTTCCTGGCACAAAGCTCCCCAAACACTTGTGATTTCCTGAAGGATAAGAACCCAAGGAATATCTTTAGTTCCTGGACCATGGTTCCTGAGACAGACTAAGACGCCTGTAATTCTTGAGTGGCAGAGATCTAAGACTACTTTACACAGAGCCCTTAAATCCTTGTGGAATTTCCTGGGTAATTGCAATGACTTTTGTTTTCATTTCAGTCTCATTGTTTTAGTTTCCTGGTGGTAACTCAGGATTAGAAGGACTGAATCAGAATTAAACACTTGGCACTTCCAGCCCTATCCACCCCCTTCTCCGGAGAAGTGAGAACAGCAGGAGATTACTCCAGAGCGTGCAGGAGTCACAGATAGTACAGAGACCAGCTGGGAATGGCTCCTGAGCACAAAGGGTTTGCTCCCCCCACCCCCATGTTCTATATCTTGGGCCATAGCGGGTAAGGCACCTACCTTGCATGCACCCCACCCAGGTTCAATCCCCAGCATCCCATATGGTCCCGTGAGCCCGCCAGGAGTGATTCCTATGCAGAACCAGGAGTAACCCCATTTTTACAGCACTGTTAGGTGTACCCCCTCCCACCACCACCAAAAAAAAGAAAAGAAAATCTGTTCTATATCTTCAGGACTAGGAATAGAAATCTGTATATATGTTACCATACTTCAGACGATGGACTAAAAATCAGTACTTTTTTTTTTTTTTTGCTTTTTGGGTCACACCCGGTGACGCTCAGGGGTTACTCCTGGCTCTGCACTCAGGAATTACTCCTGGCGGTGCTCGGGGACCATATGGGATGCCGGGATTGAACCTGGGCTGGCACAGGCCGGCCGCGTGCAAGACAAACGCCCTACCTGCTGGGCTATCGCTCCGCCCCTCATTTTATACTCTTTACTATGTGTACACATCTGTTAAGTGTTCTGCACCTGTTTTAGCCTATTGGTAATGCTGATGGCTAGGGACTGGGACGTTCACCTGGGTCCCAGTGTGTTCCCATAGATACTTTCCTTTTTAAACTAATATTATGACTGGACCTGCCCTTTCAGAGCTTATTATGCTTGCAAGATGGCCTCCAGCAATAACTATCTATCAGGGAGCTTTGGATAGGGTAGGAGAGACAGAGAGAGACAGAGAGACACAGTCAGCTAAGGACGGGCTTGGAGTCTTGCTTTTATGGGCTCTGAGGTTTTATGGTCTAGGGTTTCGTAACCTTCCTCTTTATGAGCGAATTTAAGTGATAACAGGAAATTCAACTATGGGAAGAATAAAAAAGACAAGTCAGCACCAACTGACCAGTGAGACGCTGCGACCCAGCTCAGTCAAGCACAGGAGACTCAGCTGGGGACTTGCCGGGTCTTTTATCTGTCCCCTGGCTGGCATGTGTTGATTGGACACAGCCGTTGGGGAGAGGAACGCCTCTGGTGTGGATAACTCTACCATTCAAGTTTAGGGCAAGCGTTTTCGTTACACAAAAGACGATGCTACAGGGACCACGATGTAAAGGATTCTCACTCTGATCTATTCCTTTGTATTCTCAGTGAAGAAGATGTTTGTGGAAAGGAATGCAGGTCTATGGGGAGCTTAAGAATTGGTATCTGGGGAGGGCATTTGCCTTGCACGAGCCTGACCCACGTTCCATCCCGGCATCCCATATGGTCCCCGAGCTTTGCCAGGAGTAATTCTTGAGTTCAGAGCTAGTTGTAACCCCTGACCACTGCCAGGTATGACCCAAAAAAGCCAATAAATAAACAAATAAATACAGAGCTCACCAAGATTAAAAAAAAAATGGGGGGCCGGAGCAATAGCCCAGAGGGTAGGGCGTTTGCCTTGCACGCGGCCGGCCTGTGCCGGCCTGGGTTTGATCCCCGGCATCCCATATGGTCCCCGAGCACCGCCAGGAGTAATTCCTGAATGTAGATCCAGGAGTAACCCCTGAGCATCTCTGGGTGTGACCCAAAAAGAAAAAAAAAATGTGAAACCCAGGCCAAGTACATAAAAGTCAAGCACTTCACTGACTGTGCTCTCTCTACATCTCTCCATCCCCTATTCTATCTATCTATCTATCTATCTATCTATCTATCTGTCTGTCTGTCTGTCTGTCTGTCTGTCTGTCTGTCTGTCTGTCTGTCTGTCTGTCTGTCTGTCTGTCTAACTATCTATCTGTCTATCTGTCTGTCTGTCTATCTGTCTATCTGTCTGTCTGTCTGTCTGTCTGTCTGTCTGCCTGCCTGCCTGCCTGCCTGCCTGCCTGCCTGCCTGTCTGTCTGTCTGTCTGTCTCTCTCTCTCTCTCTCTCTATCTATCTATCTATCTATCTATCTATCTATCTATCTATCTATCTATCTATCTATCTATCTATCTATCTATCTATCTATCTATCTATCTATCTATCTATCTATCTATCTATCTGTCTGTCTATCTGTCTATCTGTCCGTCCGTCAGTCCGTCTGTCTGTCTGTCTGTCTGTCTGTCTAGTTTTGCTATTTTGGGTCATCCCTGGCCATGCTCAGGGGTTATTCCTGGCTCTGCACTCAGGAATTACTCCTGGCGCTGCTCGGGAACCTATGGGGTGCTGGAGATTGAACCCGGTCAGCCACTTGTAAGGCAAATACTGTCCGTGCTGTACTATCACTTCGGCCTCACATTTTTTTTAATTTTAAGTTTTATATTTTGTACACAAGCTCAATTCCTGCCTGGGCATGAAAGCGCAGTGCTACAGAGCTTGCCGTACCAGCGTGAGGCCCTAGACCTCTGGCATCGTAAGGAAAGGACTGATTCCAGAGAATAACACTTTCCGGAAAGGACTGATTCCAGAGAAACTTTAGGTTCAGCTCTGCTGTGTTTGGAGAATAATACTTTCCTTTGGAATTTTTGTTGCTCTATAATGACGTCTGCATCAATCACGATTGAATAAGAGACTTTATTATACAGTTGTCTTTAGTAGAGGGTGGGAGGGTGAGGGGCTTGGGCCATGCCCATTGGTGCTCATTGGGATAGAACCTGGGTCTGTGCCTTAACCAGATCCTCTCTCTGGCCCTCAAGAGTCCACAGTTTAACAATTGAGCACTAGAGACATTTCTCAGCAAATTCTTTCCTTTGGGATGAGAGCCTAGTTTTAGAGGTACCGTTGATTGATTTTTGATTTGGGGGCTACACCCAGCTGTGCTCAGAGGCTGTGGGTCTAAGGAGCCTGAGACTCCTCCATGCTTGGCCCAAGGCCTGCTCTCTCTCTATCCCTCTCTCTCTCTCCCCCCTTCCTCTATTTCTCTCCCCCTCTCTCCCTCTCTCTCTCACACACTTGAGCCGTATCTGCTATCCTTCCACCCTGGCCCTTATCACAAACAGGTTGGCAGAGGAAAAATATTCTAAAATGCATAGGGAGGACCAGAGCAATAGTACAATGGGTTGGGCATTTGCCTTGCACGTAGCCAACCCGGGGTGGATCCTCGGCATCCCATATGATCCCCTGAGCACTGACAGGAGTAAGTTTTGAGTGCAGAGCCAGGAGTAACATGTAAGCGAGAAGAGGCAGCCAACCCAACTAGATTCCACCAAGCACCTCTAGGGGTCACTCTAGTGCACGGAACAGATTGAAAAGATCAAGGCAAGAGGATTAATCATTCCGAAGGAAATTTCCAACTTGACACAAATTTTGTTCATCTAATGATAGTGTTTCGAATAAAAAAAAATCATTGTTCAAAGATGGTTTGGAAAAACAAGGTATCGCTTGTATCACTTGTCTTCCCGTTGTTCATCAATTTGCTCGATTTGCAGCAGTAACATCTCCATGTCACATGCTAGTGTAGCCCAAGGGCATCTGCTTGCTCCAGGAACATAAAGAGTCTCAAACCATTCCATCAGGTCATGGGAATGAGGTCTATAATTGCTACTGGTATTTGGTATATCAAATACGATATGGGTAGCTTGCCAGGCTCTGCTGTGCAGGTGGGATACTCTTGTAGCCACCTCTAATCTCGAGCATTTATTGATGAACCGGGAAAGATCAGCTCTGGCAAGTGGGAAGTTCGGATGTGGAAAATGGCGGCCCTCATGGTGTGGGGGTTCCTCTGGCTTCTTAAGAGGCTCTGCTGGAGTGGATGGGCCAGGGCTAGAACCTGCCTTCTCTACCAGGGCCTCGTGATCAGCTGGGCACAGGGAGAGCCGGTAGCAGCTCTGCCCCATGTGAGTCTCTTGTGTATGTGAGAAACAAGGTAACACCAATAATTAAGAGGCAGAATCCTTATTGAAAAATAAGGTACAAATGACTCTTTAATATATGAAAATGTTACAATGAAATGAAAAACTTTTTTTCATAATAAGAAATGCAGGGAGGGGCCGGAGCGATAGCCCAGCGGGTAGGGCGTTTGCCTTGCACGCGGCCGGCTCATGCCGGCCAGGGTTCGATCCCCGGCATCCCATATGGTCCCCGAGCACCGCCAGGACTAATTCCTGAGTGCAGAGCCAGGAGTAACCCCTGAGCATTGCCGGGTGTGACCCAAAAAAAGCAAAAAAAAAAAAAAAAAGAAATGCAGGGACGGGGAGATAGACCAAGGGAGATCCCAGAGCACAGAGCCAAGCCCAGATCACTGCCAGGTGCCGCTGAAAAGAAAAGAAAAGAAAAACAAACACAAAAGAAATGCAAATAGGAATGACACTGAGATAACATTTCCACAATAGCGAAGATGAAAATATCTGATAGCGCACCTCAGTAGACATGTACATATGGAAACAGACTCAACATTTTCTAGTCAGGAGCTGGATAGTACTGCGGGGAGGGCACTCGCCTTGCACACAGCTGGCCTGGGTTCGAGCCTCAGCATCCCATATGGTCCCCTGAGCCTGCAGCAAGAGATCCCTGAGTGCAGGGAATAAGCCCTGAGCACCACTGGGTGTGACCCCCAATCTACTGCCCCCAAAAAAAAAACTAAACAATGTGACTTTGGCAAATTAAAGAGGTAATTAATTAAGTTAAAGTGAGGTTCTTGGGAAGACCCTAATCCAGTGACAGGTGTCCAGAAGAGTAAAGGACACACAGAGGGAGTACTAGTAACCATCTGGGGCAAGGACAGCCAGTCCAAGGGCCAGCCAGACCTGCTGGACTGTGGGAACTTCCAGCCCTGAAACTGTTAAGAAAATGAATTGATTTTTGTTCGGGGCTCACACCTGGTGGTATTCAGGGCTTACTTCTTGCTCTATGCTCAGAGATCAATCTTGGTAGTGCTCAGGGGACCATGTGAGATGCGGGGATTGAACCTGGGTCAGTTGCTTGCAAGGCATCAAATGCCCTTTGTTTGCTGTACTATTGCTGTACTTATTTTTCATTTATTTATTTGTTTGTATGTTTATTTATTTATTTATTTGCTTTTTGGGTCACACCCAGCAATGCTCAGGAATTACTCCCTGGCGGTGCTTGGGGGACCATATGGGATGCCGGCATGGGCCGGCCTGCAAGGCAAACGCCCTACCCGCTGGGCTATCTCTCCGGCCCCTGTACTTATTTTTTAGTCCTAATGCAAGGGACTGGGCACATCTCTCAGAGGGCTGAAGTTCTTGTTTTGCATGTGAGCTGCAGGTCTGATCCCTGCTACTCCGTGGCCCTTTAAGGCCCATTCCTCCTTCCCACCCCAAACAATCAAACAAATATATATATTCAATTCCCAGCACTGCAAAAGAAAATGCAACATCTCAGCATATTGGGTCGATGATTCCCGGACGGCTGTGGCACGGCTGGCACGCAGCAGTGCCTGAACTCGCTCTCAATCATCTGCTTCTCCAAAAAGGGACTTGGAGCTAAGACGCTGGTCGTGGCGACCTTAAATAACCCACCTCCTGGATCAGAGGACGCCGGGGTGTGGAGCCTCAGCTACAGCTCGGTCTGAGCCCCAGACAGCGGCTTTTATGGAAGGGGCGGACAGCTGCAAGGAACTCTTCATAATCCCTCAAACTAAGACAGCCTCGGATCTCGCAGTTAATGACCCTTCTCCTGCCTCACACCCCAACATTTACTAGTCAGAGAGCTTCAGAAAATGGCTCATACTTCCTTCTTTTTTAGGTGATGGGGGATAAAGCCAGATAAAAAGAAATCAAGTGGGGGCCGGGCGATAGCCCAGCGGGTAGGGCGTTTGCCTTTGCACGCGGCCGGCCTGTGCCGGCCTGGGTTCGATCCCCGGCATCCCATATGGTCCCCGAGCACCGCCAGGAGTGATTCCTGAGGAGCAGAGCCAGGAGTAACCCCTGAGCATCGCTGGGTGTGACCCAAAAAAGCAAAAAAAAAAAAAAAAGAAAAGAAATCAAGTGAACATGTTGGCATTTGGCAGTGGGCCCAACGCCTATGGGTCTTGCAAAGGGCAGTGATAATTTTGAGACAACCCTGCTGACCCCTCAGGGTATTCATGCTCTAAGGGGGGTGCAGTTTAACTACAGAGATCTCAAGAGCCAGTCCTGGTGCAAATGCTAGCTTTGCCGTTATTCACAGCTGGATTGGGAAAGCTATGCTAGTACCTCTGTGCCTCAGTTTCCTCACCTGTTCAATGGGAATAATAATCAGATTGTCCTTATGTTTTGTTTTGTTTTGCTTTTTTGGGTCATTCCTGGCGATGCTCAGGAGTTATTCTTGGCTCTCTGCACTGAGGAATTACTCCTGGTGGTGTTGGGGGGACCATCTGAAATGCTGGGGATTGAACCTGGCTCAGCTACATGCAAGGCAAAAGCCCTCCCGCTGGACTATCACTCCGGCCCCATCATGGGGTTGTTTTGAGGGTGATTTTAAGTTCCTGCTAAAAGTGTTTTGAACATTCCCTGGACATGGTGAGTCTTAGCTAATACATATACTTTATTTTTTTTTATTTTTGGGGTCACACCTGGCAATACTCAGGGTTACTCCTGGCTCTGCACTCAGGAATTACTCTTGGCGGTGCTTGGGACCATATGGGATACCGGGATCAATCCTGGGTTGGCTGCATGCATACAAGGCAAAAGCCCTACCCGCTGTGTTATCCCTCCGGCTCCATATACCTAATTTTTGTTTGTTTGAGGCTACACCTGGCAGAGCTCCTGGCTTACTCCTGGCTCCGTGCTCAAGGCATCACTCCGGGCAGGACATGGGAAAGCGACAGGCCGTGCAGGGGCCAAACCCGGGGCAGCAGTGACAGGGCAGGTATCCCCCTGTACTAGTGCTCCACCCTCCCCATTTATCTAAATTTAGTTTGGGGTCACACCTGATGTTACTCAGGGTCCCTGCAGCCTGAGGACTGAACCCCAAGTTTCTGCACATGAACTACATGGCTCAGCCTTCGGGTCATCTCTCATGGCTCCTGCTGATTTTTTTTTCCACCTGAACGATGGCTTCAAGTCATGCTTCAAAATCTCTCTGCGATTCTAGCTGAGTATTTGTGCCTTTGCTGCTGTTATGGCCCCGATCCCAAGAAAATCCACAATCTAGCTCTGAATCTCCTCTTTATTTGCCTGTGGTTACACTGTGTAAATACACCTGCTTTCTTCTTCAGCTCCACAACTTTCCCTTACACCTACAACACACCCCCACCTCCCCCCACGCCCCACGGTTTGCGACTGACACCCCATTGGTTTGTGACTCCTTTTGCTCTGTGGGAGGTGGGAGGGGTCTTCCATGCCACTCCATCGTCCTTTGGGGTCTACCTTGGTCCAGGGCAAGTGTGGGCTCTCAGAGGGCTCTCAGAAGCTTGGGTATGAACACCACGAATCTGCCGGAGGCTCCAGGAACGTCCTCGCGAGTGGCCGGGCAGTGGGCTCCCCTCCTGTGGTGTGCTCGGGGTGCAGCGTGCCAAGGGTGGGTGGGTGGCTGTAGTGTCCTGTGCCTACTGGCGCCTGAAGTGTAGCTGGCACAGTGCCCCGCGTGGCAGAGAGGGGGGCTGTGACAGTTTCTGCTGGCTCTCTGCAGTCTGTAGGCTCTCACCTGGGGGTGAGGCCCAGCCCCACTAAGCAGCATCAGCCCAGGGCTGCCTCAGGTCCCCGCGGTCCTGTGAGGCAGCGATGCCCGGGGAGAAGGTGGCCAGGAATCCCCTCTTCCTTCTTGATTTTCCCCAGACGCCACCAGAGGTGGGTGACAGATTGGGTCCTTAGAGGCCATGACACCCCAGGGTCTCTGTCTCAGCCAGGTGGCAGGCTTTGCCATCTTCCTGGTAGGGAGTAGAGAGGTCAGGAGGGCCCGGGGCGCCCTCCTCAGGGATGGGGTATGGAGGTTCTGGGGAAGCTGGGGGTCTCCAGGGCCCCGTGGCGCCCCCAAGACCGGCCCATTGTAGATATAGATGTTGCCAGTAACAGTCACAGACCCGCCAGTGACATGAATGCCGTTGGTGCCTTGTAAAAAACAGAGAGGGCAGAGTGAGAGCTATCTGGGGGGTCGCTGCTCCGCCCCAGCTCCCCCACTTTCCTGGGTGCCGCTCCCACCGCCTTCAGTCACCGGGAATCTGGTCTTTGCTCTGTGCCTGGATGTTTGGTCCCTTCCTTGCTTTCTGGTTGCCAAATCTAGCTGGAGGCTGGACACTCAGGGTGCCCTGGGGTCACTTTCCTTTTTGTGCCTGGACATGGCCCCACCCACAGACCCCGGCTCAACCTGCTCATCACCCCGCCCACAGTGCCATCACCCCGCCCACCGTGCCATCACCCCGCCCACCGTGCCATCACCCCGCCCACCGTGCCATCACCCCGCCCACCGTGCCATCACCCCGCCCACTGTGCCATCACCCCGCCCACCGTGCCATCACCCCGCCCACCGTGCCATCACCCCGCCCACCGTGCCATCACCCCCGCCCACCGTGCCATCACCCCGCCCACTGTGCCATCACCCCGCCCACCGTGCCATCACCCCGCCCACCTTGCCATCACCCCGCCCACCATGCCATCACCACGCCCACCGTGCCATCACCCCGCCCACCGTGCCATCACCCCGCCCACCGTGCCATCACCCCGCCCACCGTGCCATCACCCCGCCCACCGTGTCATCACCCCGCCCACCGTGCCATCACCCCGCCCACCTTGCCATCACCCCGCCCACCGTGCCATCACGCCCCCATCATATCATCTCCGCCCACCGCTTCGCGCAGCCCCAAGCTCACCATGAGCCACTTGACCTTGGTCTGGGGTCTCTGCATCCAACTCGTTGGCCTGGACCACAGGACTCCGTTGTTGCGGCATTTCCTTCTCCACAACCGGGAAGGCGGGGGCCTCATGGGGGCTCGGCGGGACAGCGCCAAATCTCCAGAGAAGGGCAGAAGTGGCTTTACCAGGTCGGGAAATGTGGGTTCACCCTAGGAGGCTCCCAGCTTCCATTCACAGCACCAGATTCTCCTCCCTGCAGGAGAGCGGTGGGGAGAAGTGGGCAGAGACGCGGGTCACCCGACTCCACAGGGAGAGCCATGGAGAGGAGCTGGGCAGAGACGCTGGTCACCCCGACTCCACAGGGAGAGCCGTGGGGAGCTGGGCAGAGACGCGGGTCACCCCGACTCCACAGGGAGAGCCGTGGGGAGGTGGGCAGAGACGCGGGTCACCCCGACTCCACAGGGAGAGCCGTGGGGAGGTGGGCAGAGACGCTGGTCACCCCGACTCCACAGGGAGAGCCGTGGGGAGGAGCTGGGCAGAGACGCTGGTCACCCCGACTCCACAGGGAGAGCCGTGGGGAGGAGCTGGGCAGAGACGCGGGTCACCCCGACTCCACAGGGAGAGCCGTGAGGAGCTGGGCAGAGACGCGGGTCACCCGACTCCACAGGGAGAGCCGTGGGGAGGAGCTGGGCAGAGACGCGGGGCGACTCCACAGTGCGCCCCCTCACTGGGCCCCCCCCTCACCGGGCTTCCTGCCCCAGTTCCTTTGCACCCAGCACCCCAGTCTTCCTGAAGCACTGTCCCCCAAAATCCCCGACTGGTTCCCTCCTTCCTTCAGCGCTCCGCCCACACACCAGCTTCTCAGAGAGGCCGGCAGTGTCCACTCCAAAACAATAAATCCCTTCCGTGCCACTGTCCCTCAGTGTCCACGACCCTGCTTTCCTTAGCAATGACTGCTACTGAAGGCATATTCGTTTTTCTTTTTCTTTTGGGGCCACACCTGGCAGTGATCAGGGCTTACTCCTGGCTCTGCGCTCAGGAATCACTCCTGGCGGTGCCTGGGGGACTATATGGGATGTACAGGGTCGGCCATGGTCGACCGTGTGCAAGGCAAATGCTCTACCATTGTACTATTGCTCTGGCTCCCGGATGTATATATACATACACATAAGTATATATACACATATACATATATGTATATATATACACATATATACATATACACACATATGTATGTATTTGACTTCGCATGCATGTATATGTATATATACATATATATGCTTGCTCTGCGTATACATATGCAAGCATATATACATATCAGGCAAACGCATATGTATACACACATATAAACACATGTATATGCATATAGACACACACATATATACATATATATGTATACGCTTGTTTTGCATGCATATATGTATATATAACACATATGTATATATACATATAAACACATATATATGCATATATGTTATTTTCCATGTTATTTGTGCTCTACAGACTTGCAGCTCTTGGCGACGGGGACTTGGTAGTGCTCACTGCCTTCTCCCCAGTGCCGTGTGCAGGAACTGATTAAATGAGGTCATGGACTTGGCGTCCGGCCATACCCTGCCCACCTGCCCCCCACACCATTCTCTGTCCCCTGTATCTGCTCAGCCTCCTCTGTTACCTCAGGGCGCCCTTGAGCAGGGAGCCTGCAACAGAAAAGGAGATGGGGTTGGAGGACCTTTGGCTGACCCTCACCCTCTCCCCACACCCCACTACGGGCTCGCAGAGGAGTCTTCAGAATGGGGGTGACTGGACATGATGTGGGGCAGGCAGGAGGGAATCTTGACGGCTGGAGGGGCCAAAGGTTGGCCCCTGGGTGTGGAATATTCGCCCTCTCTCACCAGCTTTGAGCAGAGTGCCGGGCCTGCATCTAGGTCCTCTCTCTGTTTTTATTATTATTTTTTATTTTTATTATGTTTTTACTTTTTGGGTTACACCCAGAGATGCTCAGGGTTACTCCTGACTCTATACTCAGGCATTGCTCCTGGCAGTGCTCAGGGGAACATATGGGATGCTGGGGATGGAACCCGAGTCAGCCATGTGCAAGGCAAATGCCATTCCCGCCAGTACTATTGCTCCTGCCCAGCTTTATTCTGTTTTGCTTGGGGACACACCCAGTGAAGCCCAGGGGTTACTCCCTGCTCAGCACTCAGGAATTACTCCTAACAGGGCTTGGGGGACTATGTGGGATGGGGAACAGCCTTCATCAACCAAGTGCAAGGCAAACGCACTCCCTGCTGTGCTATTGCTTTTGACGTTGGGCCCCCGCTTACCGAGCTTTCTGCAGAGCGAGGGGTGGCTCTTCCAGGCCAGGATGATGGTGAGCAACAGAAAGAAAACCAGGGGCAGCAGGACGGCCAATAGCAGCATGTCTCCTGCCGGGGCCGTGGGCAAGAGGAGGGAGAGGAAGAGTAAGTGACAGCTTTCTGCCAGCCTTGCCCCCAGTGGAATGAGAGACCATATCTTAGGGTGATAGACAGTGGGGGTGCTACATCGAACTTGGGGGAGGGTCTCCTGACAGCCGAAAAAACCGTACCATAGGTGAGTCTGGGGTGGTACAGTGCCTCATGGCCTGAACAGGACTGAGCTGTCTTTGTCTTTTTTTTTTGGGAGGGTGGAGGGCCACAGGCAATGCAGGGATTGAACCCAGGTCAGCCACATGCAAAGCAAACACCCTCCCCCTCTGTACTATCACTCCGGCCCCAGCAGTCTTTGTTTATTTTATTTTTTGTTCTTTTTGGGTCACACCCGGCAATACTCAGGGGATGCTCCTGGCTCTGCACTCAGGAATTACTCATGGTGGTGCTTGGAGGACCATATGGGATGCCGGGATCGAACTCAGGTTGGGCCCACATGCAAGGCAACGCCCTCCCTGCTGTGCTGTCGCTCAGGCCCAGTCTTTTTTTTTTTTATCTTTTTTGTTTGTTTGGGGGTCATGCCTGATGGTATTCAGGGCTTATTCCTGGCTCTGCTCTCAGAGATCACTCCTGGTGGGGCTCATGGGACCACAGCAGGTACTGGGGATTGAACCTAGGTCAGCCAGATGCAAGCACCCCCCCCCGCTGTACTATCTCTCTGGCACAGACTGAGCAGTCAGGTGGATGAGAATGGGTGTGGGGTGGGAGGCAGTATAGGGAGGGGGCACTTGGGGCCTCTAAGCGGACTAGGTCAAAGGAGAGCTGTATTTTGGGGGCTCCAATCATCTGAGAGGCCAGGGGGAGGAGCTGGGCTGCCCTCTCTGTCCCCAGGGAAAAGTGTCCAGACTGGGGTTAAAGGGGGAGACTGTCAAATTCAACTGCCTTGCCCCAGGAGGTTCGGGGGTGTGAATCCATACCCCCATGCTCAGGGCCGGTTCTGGGAGGCCCAGGGCTGCAGGTAGGGGTTTGGGTTCTTGAGCCCTGATGGAAGCCACAGATAATTTGTCTCTTGGTGACTATATCAAAGGCCTGGTTTTTCAACACCCACCAACCTAGGGACGGTCAGGAGGACAGAACCCTGGCACACCTGGGAACTTGGCCTTTTGCGATCCACCTACATCTGTGACCAAGGGGAGGACAGGAGGAGCCAGAGCGACAGCACAGCGGGAGAGGGCATCTGCCTTGCATGCAACCGACCCCGGTTGGATCCTTGCCATCCAGTACGATCCCCCGAGCACCAGGAGTAAGAGTCAGGAGGAACCCCTGATAGGGGACTTCCTAAGTCATTTTGCCTCTTGGCACATCAGCTGTTTCACGTGTACAATGAGGGAATAGTTGGGCATACTTTCCAACCTGACCATCACCATTTTGTTTGTTTTCCTGGCCATACCTGGTGGTGCCCAGGCCTTACTCCTTCCTGGATCTTGGGGAACCATACATGGTGCTAGTAGGTACCAAACTGGGTCAACTGCATGAAAGGCAAGAGCCTTAACTCCTGTTCTAGCTCTCTGAACCCAGTTAGTCATCTATGATCCATAGTTAAACAATTTTTTAAAAGGCCGGAGAGGTAGTATAGGAGACAGTAAGCTAGTCTTGCATACGGCCAACCCTAACTGAGGCTCAGAACTGCATATGGGGCCGGAGCAATAGCCCAGCCGGTAGGGCGTTTGCCTTGCATGCCGGCCCATGCCGGCCTGGGTTCAATCCCGGCATCCCATATGGTCCCCCCGAGCACCGCCAGGAGTAATTCCTGAGTGCAGAGCCAGGAGAAACCCCTGAGCATCGCCGGGTGTGACCCAAAAAGCAAAAAAAAAAAAAAAGAACTGCATATGGACACCCAAACACCACTAGCAGGGGACCCCGTGCAAAGAGCCAAGAAGAAGCTCTATGCAACATTGAGTGTGCCCCCCATCCTCCAAAAAAGAGCAGATGAATGGGATTAGAGAGACAGGACAGCAGGTAAGGCACATGCAGCCAACCCTAGTTAGATACCTGGAACTGCATATGGTCCCTTGAACCCGCTGGGTTCCCTGAGCACAAAGCCAGGAGAAGTCCTGAGCATTGCTGGGAATGGCAAGCCCAAATCACAACAAAACAAAACAGAGGACATGGAAATACATGTATGATAGAGCTGAGTGAAAAAACACCCAGCCAGGGGCCAGAGCGACAGTACAGCAGATAGAACATTAGAATGTTTGCCGCGTACATGGCGAACCAGGTTCGATCCCGGCATCCCATGTGATCCCCTGAGCACTACCAGGAGTAACCCCTGAGTACTGCTGGGTGTGATCCAAAAAAGCAAAAAACAAAACAAAAACAACCAAAACCCAGCCACCAAACATTACAATAACTCCACTGTCAGAAAACAAATCATGGGGCCGGAGTGATAGCCCAGCGGGTAGGGCGTTTGCCTTGCACGCGGCTGGCCTGTGACGGCCTGGGTTCATTCCCAGCATCCCATATGGTCCCCGAGCACCGCTAGGAGTAATTCCTGAGTGCAGAGCCAGGAGAAACCCCTGAGCATTGCTGGGTGTGACCCAAAAAGCAAAAAAAAAAAAATCATGTTTAGACATACACAGAAAATGTCTGGGAGAAAATAGACAAAAAAGGTTAAAAATGGATGGTCCTGGGGCTGGAGAGAGAACAGCAGGTTGGGCACTTGCCTCACATGTGGTCAACCTGGGTTCAATTCCCAGCACCCCATCTGGTCTCCTGAGCACTGCCCTGAGTGATCTGAGCACAGATCCAGGAATAAGCCCGAGCACCATCAAGTATGGCGCCCAAACAAAACTAAAGTGGATGCAGAGGTGGTTTGGGATAGTCCAGCAGGCAGCGTGCTTGTCTTATACACAACCGATTCGGGTTTGATTCCTGGCATCCCATATGGACCCCACCAGGAGTGAGCTGAGCACAGAGCCAGGAGTAAGCCTTGAGCACCACTGTATGATGCATAGTCAAACTCCAATCCTACTCCCCCCCAAAAAAGCAGATGTACTTAGCTAGAGATAATTTGATCCTTAGCATGACATGGTCCCCTGAACACTGCCAGGAGCAATTCATGAGCACCATCAAATGTGGTCCAATCCCTCACCCCAAAAAGAGCCAAAAGAGCGTCTATACCAGGTAAGGGAGTGTGTGGGGATTTTCAGTTTTCAGAATTCTCCCTTCCCCGCTAATGATGGGAAGCAAAGGCCCCAGATTGGGGCCTCTGCATCCTGTGGAAACACACAAGCATAGCCTCTCCCTGATGAAAGAAGAGGATCTGGACCACACCACTGTCCAGTAAGAAGGTCCTTCCATAAAACCTTAGGTTGAGCTTTAAATGTTGTTTGCCAATGCTTGAGGGCAGCTGTATATCCCTCAGAGTCGGCATGCAAATGGTTAATTACAAAAAGTGCATGACTTAAAAGATGATGAGGAGAAAAATAAATTTGAGCACTTTTCAATCTTTACAACTGAATTTTTTAAGTTTTGATGTGCTTGCTCAATAATGGCCTGACCTTGAGGATTATAAGGAATTCCAGTAGAATGGGATATACCCTAATTACTAATTTTAGGAGCACTGTAACAGGAGTCCATACCGTTTGTCTAATATCTCTTCCATAGATCTTACCAAAAAGGTACTAGAACAATTCTTCAGAAAAGAGTTTCATAGTTTGTTTACTCAACATTCTCTGACCTTCTACACATTCCTTTACATTCATTCTGTCCTGTAACTTTCCTGTAAAAACAAGCCTTCGCTTTAACAGAATTCCTTCCTTTTTTCCACAGACATCTCCATCCATTATCTTTCTGTTACTTAAAATGCATTATCTAGACTTTCTTTCTTTCTTTCTTTCTTTCTTTCTTTCTCTTTCTTTCTTTCTTTCTTTCTTTCTTTCTTTCTTTCTTTCTTTCTTTCTTTCTTTCTTTCTTTCTTTTCTCTCTCTCTCTCTCTCTCTCTCTCTCTCTCTCTCTCTCTCTCTCTCTTTCTTCTTTTTTTTTGCTTTTTAGATCACACCCAGCGATGCTCAGGTTCTGCACTTAGGAGTTACTTCTGTAGGTGCTCGGAGGACCATGTGGGATGCTGGGGATCAAACCTGGGTTGTCCGCATGTAAGGCAAATGCCCTATCCCCTGGAATTTTCTGATTTTTTTTTTTTTGCTTTTTTGGGTCACACCCAGCAATGCTCAGGGGTTTCTCCTGGCTCTGCACTCAGGAATTACTCCTGGCAGTGCTCGGGGGCCATATGGGATGCCGGGGATCAAACCTAGGCCAGCACACGCCGGCCGCGTGCAAGGCAAACATCCTACCTGCTGGACTATCGCTCCTGTCCCAATTTTCTGATTTTCAACATGCAGCTTCAGAGCGAGAAAGACCTAAGCTCAGGTTTTGCCATCCCTGGACTGTGGGGTCTCTGGGGTGAGTCATCCCGCCTGTCTGAGCCTAATTTCCACATGCAATTGTGGGGGACAGGTGGGGGAGACTGACAGAACTAAGTCATCTCAGAGGAAGCCGTGAGTCGGCACATGTCCAATCCTCAGGTCCGACACTCCTCTAGCTCCGAAGGAATGGAAGTGAAGTGTGGAGTCATGGTAAGAAGTTGATAAAACAGGGGCCAGAGATACAATACAGTGACGAAGGCACTTGCCTTGGAAGTGGCTGACCCAGGTTCGATCCCGGCACCCCCTATGATCCTGAGTCTGCCAGAAGTGACCCCAGAACATAGAGCTCGGAGTAAGCCCCTGAGCACTGCCTGGTGTGGTGCAAAAAAAAAACTTAATTAAAGTATATCTCTCCCCTAAATAACAATCACAGCCATTGATAACATCTTCTGATTGTGAAGCAAGAAAACCGGTAACTTCTTGGAATAAAAAAATAAGGGAAGCATCAAACATGAAATCACTGAACAACAAACGTGTGTCACTTAACAAAGACATTCTTAGTCTAGCAAATAGATTAAAGGAGGGTGACAGGACCCCAGAGGCAACAATGACTTCTCCATGTGGGGGTGTCCCTTGACAGGCAGTATGCAAAGTTATAGGCTACCTTATTTTATTTTACTTAGTTTAGGTTTGGGAGGTTTACCCAGCTGTGCTCACTCATGGGTTACCTCTGGCTGGTTCATTCCTGCTGGTGTTTCTGGGTCCAAATGTGGTACCTGACACTGAACTCAGGTTGGCCACAAAGGCAACCGCTCTACCTGCTGTACTATCTCTCCATCCCTGCGTTAACTTTGCTGTGGCTGGGGTCTACTCCTAACTCAGTGCTCATGAGTCATTCCTGATGGGTGGGGGTGAGAGCATGCAATGTTGGGACTAGGACTCAGGACTCCAGCACGCAAAGCCTGTCCCCAGACCACCAAGCCATCTTCCTGTCCCAGACCACCAAGCCATCTCCCTGTCCCAGACCACCAAGCCATTTCCCAGCCCCGCCCATAAAACTTAACACTGTGTATTCAGGTGTGTGCAACTAAATTAGCTTCAGAGATATTCTATTTTCTCTTTCAGAAACTTCAAGAGATATGTACTATTTATTTTGCTTTTTGGGCACACCTGGTGATGCTCAGGGCTTACTCCTGGCTCTGTAACTCAGGAATTACTCCTGGTGGTGCTCAGGCGACCATATGGGATGCGGAGATCAAACCTGGGTGAACTGTGCACAAGGCAAATGCCCTCCCCACTGTGCTATCACTCAGGCCCCACTCTGAGATATGTGACACTGAGTTTGAATCAAGGTCTATCAGGTGCGAGGCAAAATGTCTTAGGCCCTGTGCTTTCTTTT
>JAJIBD010017027.1:0-14631 GCA_021461705.1 Cryptotis parvus
TTTTGTTTAGAGTTTTTGTTGACACAACCCTCCCTGTCACAGGTCCAGATTACTTTGGTGTATATAAGGGGGGCTGACTTTAGGCCCTTTTGGCCTTTTGCTCCTTCTTCTGGGTAGGACTCCTCTTGGGTGAGATCCTCTCTCTGGTGGGAGACTTAGGCTCTTTTGTATGGTCTAAGTTCGGACCAGAGCTAGAGTTTGTCCATTATATTGGAGTGCTGTGGAAGAGCTTTTTTGTACTATTAAAAGCCTTTTTGGAACTGCACCAGACTTGTGAGTTTTCATCTGTTCCCCCGGCGCCCTCGGAGGTAGAAGAGAACTTCTGTCCTGACACTGTCGGGGACCCCAGCGGCATCCCCAACACCCCACTCCAGGCTAAATATGCCTACAGAATTCGATTTCTAACCAAAATTTATTGCAGTTTAATTCCTCTGCTTTGAGTGACATCAACCCTACTACCCAAATCATAGTTGAGATAAGGAACAATGTACAAGCTAACAAAATCACATACAGACTGTCATCACCCAAGTCACTTGGCTCATGACTGGCTGGAACTCTGTCTAGTCACAACTGAGTTTGTGCAAACTACAGCAAACCAAACACATAAGGATGTTTACTACCAGGTACATACAGAAGACCAGTCAGTTAGCTGAGGTGAGGAAACGTCTGGTCAGGTCTAATACACTAGCTATTCTCAATGAGGACCCAGGGTGACTCTGTAAGGTGGATGGGACTTTAGTCCAATGTATCTTTTAAGAAACACACACACACACTCCAATGTATCTTTTAAGAAACACACACACACTTCAATGTATCTTTTAAAACACACACACACACACACACACAAATAACCAAACAAAATGTTATCACTACACAAATTAAGAAAAAGGACTCAAAGCTCAGTGACAGAAAGCCTGCCAGGCAAGGACAGTAAAGACATGAATTGAATCACTGGCATCACCCCATAAACCCAAGAAAATTACCAAAGACTCTATTTAGGCTCCCTGGCACATCACAACCAAATGTATTCAAGCACCACAACTAAAGTCTGTGACCCCCAGAGAGCACAACAAATAATGGTGCAAGCCTCACAATCAAGTGTGCATCAATCACCACTGTCACTGTCACTGTCTTCCCGTTCATCATCGATTTGCTTGAGCGGGCACCAGTAACATCTCCATATGTCCTGTCTCATGCAAGTAGAGCCCAAGGGCACCTGCTTGCTCCAGGAACATAGAGAGCCTCAAACCATTCCGTCAGGTCATGAGAATGAGATCTATAATTGTTACAGGTATTTGGCATATCAAATACAACAAGGGTAGCTTGCCAGGCTCTGCTGTGTGGGTAGCATACACTTGTAGTCATCTAAAAATCCCGCATTTATGGATGAATCACGCGGCGCAAGCGGTCGCACAAGCCGGGCTGTGATAGGCTGGTCTGCTGGGTGGAGTTCTGACGAGGGGGGAAGTCCAGATGTGGAAAATGGAGGCCCCTCATGGAGTGGGGGGATCGTCTGGCTTGTTGTAAGGCTCTGCTGGGGTGACGGGCCAGGGCTAGAACCTGCCATCCCTCCCAGGCGCCTCATGAGCGGCTGGGCACAGGGAGAGCCAGTAGCAGCTCTGCTCCATGTCTGTGAGTCTCTCACCACAAAGACTAATAATAAAGGAAAAGGGGAAATTTCTTTTTTTTCTTTTTTTTTTTTTTTGTATTTTGGGGACACACCCAGCAATGCTCAGGGGTTTCTCCTGGCTCTGCACTGAGGAATTACTCCTGGCGGTGCTCGGGGGACCATATGGGATGCCGGGAATCAAACCCGGATTGGCCGCATGCAAGGCAAACGCCCTACCTGCTGGGCTATCACTCCGGCCCCAAAAGGGGAAATTTCTTAACTAAACTTTTTTATTTTTTTTCTTTGGGCACGACCGCGATGCTCAGGGGACCCGGCTCTGCGCTCAGGAATTACTCCGGCGGGCTCGGGGACCAATGGGAGCCGGGGAACCCGGGCCGGATAAGCCGGCGCAAGGCAGGCGCCCACCCGCGGGCTATCGCCCGCCCCTTAACTAAACTTTTTTAAAGAAAAGTTGTTGTTTCAATGCCACTGAATGCATCAGCTTTCCCTCAATTATACTGGCAAATGATAAAGAGCAGATGGGGAGATACATTTATTTCAAACTGCAAGTTAAGGTTATCACATTCATCATTTTTTCTTTCCTCTTTTATTTTTGGCTCATTTCCAACTACCAGAATCTAAATAGAAAAGGAAATAAACTTCAGCTAATATAATTTTGCTGTCTTTCACAGCAAAATGTTAAAACGTGGAGCAAGAGTGAGACTGTTTCTGAGAAATATTGAATCAAACTAGTAAAAGAAAATGCAATCATCATTCTACCCACCTTTTCTGTATGACACATTAGCAAATCTATCACCAGTTGCTTATTACATCATTGAAGCTTGAAGCTTTTAAACTATAGAACTCTGGAGAATATGATAAAAGATCAAAACCAGATGAAAAGTTTAAATAAACTATAACAAATTGATAAAACAAAGACAGAAAATCATTTTTGCTTCACTTACTAGTTGTTACACAGTGAAGAGTGTTTGCCTGGTGCTTAGAATTTAATGCTTCTATGGAAATCACTAGCTGTCCTTCCAGCAAGGCTCCTTTTGATATACCTGCCATTTCATATCTCCATTGAGTGATTAAATATTTCAAAACCTGAAAAGGGCATAATTCAAAGAAAACAAAATCTTCTTTAGAAATCATGGTAATAATACACTTTTTATTATACAGTTAAATCAATAATTCAAATTTCAAAAAAGAGACATTATTGCTTGTAAAATGTCAGATTTACATTTGTTGAGAACAAAGCACTAAGCCTAAACTGAATAATTCTGGAGTGACACACAAGAGGAGTCAATGAATTCAAGGTAATGCCCAACAAGAGCGGAGAACAGCGACAAAGAATTGCTTTATTCAGAGGGTTAAGTTCATGCAGAAATAATAATTTGGAAAAATTAAGTGGGAGTTTATTTTTTCTTGCTTCTTTTGTTTTTCACTCCCCAAATAAAAGCCAACATGAAGATTATAAATAAGAATGGCACCTGGCTGTGAATCATATTTACCTTTCATTCTTACCTTTCAAAATTTCTTAGGGTCAGAATTAAGAGCACTGTATGGAAGCAGACAGATACCTGTATCTGAGTCGCTGACAAAGTCCAGCATGTAATGTAATCTTGGGACCAAGTCCCTAAACTCCAGCTTTCTTAATTAAAAATCAAGAAAACCGGGGCGGAGAGATAGCCCAGCGGGTAGGGCGTTTGCCTTGCATGCGGCCGGCCTGTGCCGGCCTGGGTTCGATCCCCGGCATCCCATATGGTCCCCGAGCACCGCCAGGAGTAATTCCTGAGTGCAGAGCCAGGAGTAACCCCTGAGCATCGCCGGGTGTGACCCAAAAAGGAAAAAAAAAAATCAAGAAAACCAAGGACCAATTTACAACATAGGACAACTGGCCGCAAGTGAATGGAACCAAAATAATATTGCAAAATTCTTAACATAAGGCTGGGCATAATAGTTAAATGCTTGTAGACACTATCACTGTGTCAGCACTGCATGTATAAAATATATATACATATATACATATATATGTATATATGTATATATGACAGTTTTATATATATATATATATATATATATATATATACATTACTGTCATTGGTTCGGTGGGACCACGCCTAGTGCTCAGGGATCATTCCTGGCACTATGGGGGCTCATGTGGTGCTGGAGATGGAACCAGGTTGCCCTCCCCTCTGTACTATCACTTGGCCCATCTTCCTTTCCTTTTATTTGAGACCATGAGACCCTAGTAAGGCGGGGGGCGGGGGCAACGATTCTAACGTGACGGGCTTGTGGGATATTTCCAGTCATGTGCCCATCTAACGTGTCCCTGCGTGCATCCCAACTGCCCAGGCTGCCCTTGCGTGAGATTTTCCCCTCAGCTTTCTCCACAGGAGGGGGCAGCGGGACCAGACCCGCCCGAGCTCCCACCTGTCAGGACGGCATCTGCCACTTTCCCGACGACAACGGAGGTGGGGAGCCATGGGGCAGCTTGGTGGCCCCCGCAGCTCCCCGCAGGACACCCGCGTCACTTCCTGTCCAGTGGGTATCTCTGCGGGCCAGGGGGAGCGCTCAGAGGGGCGTCCCGCTCCGCGAGAGCCGACTGGGGTCTCTGCCCCCCATCCGTTGGGCGCCTCGGCCCGCAGTTCCCCACGTCCCCCAGGTGCCCTCCCCGACAGCGGGGAAAACTCCGTGACCTCGGGAGTCGAGCTGCCCCCCTTGAGGGGCTTCTCTTCCCAGGGCGCCCCTCGGGCTCATCTCCTCACGAGGCCGACTCAGGCAGGCGAACTGTCCCTCCATCTTCTTCTCGAAACTTCTTTCTCCACCTCAGAGCCCAACTTGGCGGTCTCCTCCCCAAGCCCGCCTCCACGCGGTGCCCCTCTGAATTCTCTCCCCGCCAGCCATCACCTGGCACACAGCCGTAGCCGTGCCCTCCATTTCTTGGGGGAAGAGCGACGACGCCCCGTTGCCCCGCGGCCCTCAAGGCTTCGCCGCTCGCCCGCGCGCACACCCGCCGGCTCCGGGTTCCGTTTCCCGCCCGCGCGGCCGGCCCGCCCACAAACCCCCGCCCACAGCCCCGCCCACAGCCGCCGCGCCTGCGCACTCCGGCCCGCCCCGCCGGCCCCCGCGAGCGCTGGGGGGCGCGCCGCCGGCAGGTGGGCGGCGGGGCGGGCCCGGGTGTGGGGAGAGCCGGGCGCTGGCCGCGGGCAAGCCGGAACACGGCCCCGCCGCGACTCCGCCTCCTTCCCACGCACGTTCCCACGGTCCGCCGCGGAGCTGCCCTTTGCAAAGCGCTTTCCTTCGTGCCCGAGAAACTGTGGCGTCGGGAGCCCCCGCCCCAGGCGCCGCAGGTCAAGCTCTGGTTCCCAGACGGAACAGATCCAAAGGCAGGATGGGCAGTCAGGCTTGAATTCCAGCTAAAAGAGCAAATTGGGGGTGGATTCGGGGAAATAGTACGTCGGGAAGGCGCTTGCCTTACAGGTTTGATCCTGGGCACCCCTACGGCCCCTGAGCACCCCAGGAGTCTTCTCTGAGTGCAGAGCCTGGAGTAACTCCTGAGCACGGCCGGCTGTGGGGCGAGAAAAATGGGATCTTTTAAAAGCATATGTATTCATTGCCGCAGTATTTAGGACAGATACTGACAAACGTGTTCATACATCTGACATTTAAAACGGGATGTCCTATATTTTTTATGGCAGCCTGCCCCGAGTCCGTTCCCAGCCCCCAGCCCTGCTGCCAGGACCTGGAAACGGCCCCTCCCCACGACTGACAGCCCCGGCAGGAGCTGCAGGCAGCGGCTCAGGGGGTTCCCAAGCGCGCAGCTGGAGGAAAGGTGGGCGGCCAGAGCCAGATGTGGGCTCAGGGCTGGCTCCCGCGCAGCTGGAGGGAGCAGCAAGAACCCAAAGTGATGATCAGGCAACTCGCTCTGCCAGCAGCAGACAGAAAGGAAACTGGTGAAAGAAATTCCTTGCCTGGCAAAAGAGTTGCCCAAGGAGAAAGGTGGGACGGGGTGTTGGCTGGGAGCCTTCAGGGAAAATTCTTCCACTCTGGCTGTAAGAAGATGCTAACCAGTTTGCTGGCTGCTCACCTGTCCAGGACACAGCCTGGAAGCAGCTCAGAAGGATTTATCCAGCGACGTTTGCCTCAAAACGCCTCTGTCTGCGGTTCCTGCCGGCTTCTGCTGACCCTGCTGCCCCCATCCCGGTGCTGGGGGCGGCTGTTGGAGAAGTGACTTTCCTTTCTGGACAATGCAATAATACCGCCTCAGACTTCATAAGAGAGCCGGCCTTGGTGCATCCCTGAGGCCTGGTCTCCTTTCATTCTCTTTTTCTCAGGGGTTCCCTTTAGTGGAGTTCATGAACTCTTGGCCTCAGCTGTGTTCACTTGCCCCGTGTCTTGGGGGGCCGTTGCCATCTTATTTGATGGGTGAGGCGCCCAGTGTTGAAGATGCTCTTGAAACTGTCTCATGGAGCGTGTCGGCTCGAGAAGCTGCCCCGCCTTGGGAATGGCATTGGGAAACAGTGTGGAGGAAGGTTGCCAGTGTGGAAACAGCAGCTGAGCTGGTCACCCTGGCTTCCAGCCTTGTCCTTGGGGTGAACCTTACGGACGAAGATGCAGGGACACCCTGCCCCTCTCAGGGCAAGGGAGGCCCAGCAGATGCGATTCAGGACAAAACCAGCCTCCCAGGGAATGGACGGGGAAGTGAGGTGGGAGCTATTGTCAGGGAGCTTGGCATCAGGACTTCCCGAGGGGGACCCCTGGGTCACACAGGGTTTGCTGCAGGCTTGGCGTCTGTGAGCACCACTGTAGACCCCGCCGTGTCTTCAAGAGTATATATAGGTCTTCCCTTTTCCATTTGAGCAGCCTCTCCCTTTGATGGAAAGTGTTGTTAGCAATGTTTTATACTGAAGCTGAGACCCCAAGGGAAGGTGGCATGATCATTGGTTTGTTACAATCTGCTACCAACAATCTTGTTTCGGAGGGTTGGGGGCTCCCAAGTGTTCTGGGCAGCGGGGGAACAGGGCCTACCCAGCAATATTCAGTCCACCCGGCTGTATAGAGTTCAGTGCTCCCTGGCCCAGCGCTACTGTAGGGCCACCCTGGCCACACCTGGTCATGCTCAGCGAGCCTGCTGGTACCAGGGGTAGAACTCAGGGCTTCTCGGCCAGAGTGATAATAAATAAAGCAGAACACAGCAGACACAGTTTCCAGCTCTGGCTCCCTGTATGGAACCCCCAGACTTGCCAGGAGTTATCCCTGAGCACAAACATCTCTGAATGCAGCAGTTATGTGTACCTACGTCGAGAAATTAACATGATGAACGACCTCAAACCTGAGCTGCGCAGGAGGAAGAGAGCGGCATGGAATGCCTTCAAAGGCATCGAAGAAATAGCTAAAAGGACAAAGAACCTCCGGCTCCGGGCACATCTCTTTGACTCCACCTTTCTCCCTGCATTAACATACGCCTCAGAGACCTGGGCCCTACGAAAGCAGGATGAGAATGCTATTCGTGTCTCCCAGAGAGGCATCGAAAGAGCTATGCTTGGAATATCACGCCTCACTCAAGTGAGAGAAGGAATCCGGAGTTCTGACCTCCGTCGCTATTCCAGAATCAGGGATGCTCTCTCGTTTGCCAAGCATCGAAAATCAGATGGGCTGGACATGTAATGCGATTTGGAGACAACCGCTGGACTAGAGCCGTTACCGACTGGATCCCACGGGATGTCAAAAGATCACGTGGCAGCCCACCTACAAGATGGTCAGACTTCCTTGTAAAGATCCTGAAGGAACGGTTTGAGGCTCTTCATATTCCCTGAATCAACCAGATGCCATTGGGCTACATTGGCACGTGATAGGGTCCAATGGAAATGTTACTGGCGCCCGCTTGAGCAAATCGATGGATAACGGGATTCAAGTGATCCCTGAGCACAGAGCCCAGAGCAAGCCCTGAGTACTGCCAGGTGTGGCCCAAAACAAAACAAAAAGAAAAAACTTGGGGTTTCACACATACAAGACATGTGTTCCTGTCCATTAAGCTCTTTCCCCAAAGCCCTGCAACGGAACTCTCTGAACCTCTCGCCCACTCCGCTGGTGCTCCCCGGACGTGTCTGCCGGCTTCTCAGAGTTCTTCGGTGTGGGAACATAAGCAGAACTCAGATACTCTCATCTCCCACAAACCAGGTTTCTACAGGCACACTCCCAGAGCCCTTCTCTCCCGTCAGTGTGTGATCCTGCCCTGTTGGGGACCTCCTAACACAATGGGAAACACAAACATTATAATCGTGTTTTATTCAGACTCACATCTTCAGAGCCATATCAAAGGGCAGCAGTGCACGGGACTGTTGAGGTCTTGTATGGCCTCCTAACAGATGAAGCAACCTGAGATCTGAAGAGAGGAAGTGACCAACCCAAGCTTAGGGTCACTTTCGTCACCCAGGCAAGGTACCTGTGGAGGCTGCTCTGGATCTTTCCAGTCCTGAGGGCGAGGATCTTATTAGCTGTATCCCTGGGCGGGAGCTCTCAAACCTTCTCCAGAGCTCTCAGCCTGCCTTCCCTCACCCCGTCAGAGTCTGGGGCTCCTGTCCACTTTGGAAGAAATTCCCTTCCTGTCCAGAAGAGATACCCCTAGAAGAGCACTGAGTTCATTCTGACTCACACACAAGGGCTCAAGTTGGAAGTGGACACAGAATGGCAACGTGTCCCTTTCCCTGTCCTTTCCTAATGTGTCCACATGGAAACATCATTCCTAGACTCTTCTTAGACCCAACCTTGTTCTCAGGCTTCCCAGAGAGAGCCCTGAGGGAGACAAACGGGCTCTGGGAAGTGACTGAAAAGTATCTCTTGGGCCCTCCCTCTCCAGCCAAACTCAACTCACCTGAGGAGCACCTGCCCTCCCCCACACGCCCTCCCCAAAATCTCTTCAAAAAGGTTGTTTCCCAGACAGATGGCAAGAGGAAAGGGTTAACTGCTTCTCTTGGGTCCCGAGCAGAGTCTGTCCCCCCACCAGCTCCCATAACCGGGTTTCCTGAAATGGAACAGGTCCCCGGTGCTCCTCCGCTAATCACAGCCTTGGAAACGGGGCCAGGGAGCTCAGATTAGCTCATCCCTTCACCTTCGCGAGCCCTCTCCACCCGGAGCGCAGAATCTGGGGCAGCCGCAAAACTCAGACCCTCTGCTCTCCTCTCAGGGGTCACGCAGGGAGAGACTTATGGGGGGGGGGGCAGGTATGGGGGTTTCCTAAGGCAGAGGAGCGCTGATTTTTTGTGCCAGTTCTGGGACGCCTTGCATTTGTTCTTCCTCATTCTTAGGCTTGTGGGCCAAGGAGAGATTCTCCCCACAGGACCCAGCAGAGTTTGTATATGAGAAGTCTTTTCTTCCTCACCCTCATTCCCTGGGTCCTTTCTCTCCTTTGAGCGACTGACTAGGGCGTGAGGCACGTTCTGGTTGGCTGACGTTCTGGTCGTCCTTTGCACCGTCTCTGGTTTCTCCTCCTCTGGTAGAGGAGACCAAGGCCAGCCCCAGAGACTTCATTCCTTTCCTGTTGGGGTTCAATTTCTCCCCTCCCCAGACCACAAATAAAATCGGTCTCCCAAAGTACTTTTGCTGCCTTTAATTGGCTTTTTGCCTCTGCTTGAACAGAGCTGCACCGGTTTACATGCTGCTGTGCCTGGGAAGGGCAGAGAAGCCTTGGAAATAGAAGGGGCAATGTAATCTGGCCACACGGGCCGAATAAACCAGCTGATCCAAAGGTCAGATGGTCAGCTCTAGTTGAAAGGCAAGTGGGCTGGCTGGGACAAAGAGGCTTCCTCTAGGAAGCCCTTTAAAGAGGATACTGGCTCCACAGGTTTGCTCTTCATATGATTACAGGCCTCTGAATTCTGTGCTTCCTGGGAATGCTGTGTACAAAGGTTTTAAAAGCACACTCCAATGAATTAAATTTCCGCGATCTCTGAGCCAGACTTAGTTTTTATTGTAGCTAGAATGATCTTTCAAGTCACCCTTTTCTTTGTGAGAGGGTAAGGGGGCACACCTGGCAGTGCTCATGGTTACTCCTGGCTCTGTGCTCATGAATCCCTCTTAGCAGTGTTTAGGGAACCATTTGTGGTGCAGGGATTGAAGCAAGGTGCACAGCATGCATGACCGGCACCCTATCCCGGTACTGTCTATTCAATGTGGTCATTTCTATCCTTTGTTCTTTTCACCAGTTGAAGAGAGGCTGTGTGATCAAGAGTCTACAAGGCTGCGTGGGGGCCAGCAGGTAAGGCCTTGTGTATGGACGACCCCGGTTCAATTCTCAGCATCCCATATCACTCCCTGAGCACTGCCGGGAACAAGAGTCATGCCATAATCCACTCAATTGATACCCAGCTTTGACTTCAATAGAACAGCAATAACCTGGTACGATTTTTCTCTGTGCACCATGTAGCCCCAAAAGCAAAAATAAAGGGTCAGGATGTCTGAATTCTTTGCCCACTTTACCACTTACTTGAGGTGTTATGTTCTAGTTTTCCAAACTAAAATAGGAAAACTCTCCCAGGAATATAATTAAAATAACATCTGTGAAGCCGTTTGAGAGCTTCAGAATCTTGAAATTAGAGGAAATCTTAGAAGCAATTTAATCTAATATTTCCTAACCAGAGAGGCTATATCTTTTTCCAATTTATTTTCTTGATCTCACTCCCCCACCCCCTTACCTAGCCTCTCCACCTCCGGCTTCTGTTCCTTCCCAGTACCCATTGTAGGGAACTGACCCAGCTGGCACAGTCGTATGTGTTTACGCGTGGGAAGCGTTGCCCTAATTCACCTCCCGATGCCTGCAACAGTCATTGCCATAATCCACTCAATTGATACCCAGCTTTGACTTCAATAGAACAGCAATAACCTGGTACGATTTTCTCTGTGCTGAGCTGAATTCCTCCCCTCGATCCCAGCAGTCTCGCCCCAGCTCTGCCCTTTAAAACCATAGGAATTCATCTCATTCTTTTCTAAAGGGAAGTGGAGACACCCTGGGTTGGTATTGGTTTTTTGTTTGGTTTGGTTTGGTTTTGCATTTTGGGTCATACCTGGCAATGCTCAGGGGGTTACTCTGGCTCTGCACTCAGGGAGTTATTCCTGGCGGTTCTCAGGGGACCATATGAGGTGCAGGGGAGGCAGGTTAGCTACATGCAAGGCCAACACTCTCGCCACTGCACCATCGCTCCGGCCCTGGGATTGCTATTGTAAATTTGTCACATTGCTTCAAAACTAGACCCAAATAACTGCACTGCAGAGGTCCTGGGCTTTGCACGCTAAACACTGCACACTTGTATGTGAGTCAAATCCTTTTTAAGCATATGAGGAAGTTGATTATTGAAAAAGAAACCCTGGTATTGGTTCTTTCATAAACTGGAGAGTCCATTTGTGCAGAAACTCACCACCTGCACTTAACCATTAAAGAAGCAAATCTAGATTTTTGTACCTTTCCATTTTACTTAAGGCAAGATTTTGCCTTAATATGAAACAAGGGGGCCGGAGGCGATAGCCCAGCGGGGGGGGCGTTTTGCCTTGCGCGGCCAGCCTATGCCGGCCTGGATTTGATCCCTGGCATCCCATATGATCCCCGAGCACCGCCAGGAGTGGTTCCTGAGTGCAGAGCCAGGAGTGACCCCTGAGCATTACCAGGTGTGACCCAAAAAAGCAAAAAAAAAAAAAGAAAGAAAGAAACAAATATGAAAGAAAAATATGAGACAGAACAATAGTAGAGCAGGGAGGCCATTTGCCTTTGCACATGGCCGACATGGTTCAATCCTCGGCACCCCATATGGTTCCCAAACACCATATGGAGTAATTCCTGAATGCAGAACCAGGAGTGACCCTAAGCATAGCTGGGTGTCACCCAAAAAGCAAACTTAATTATTTTTTAAAAATATATGAGGGGCCGGAGCAATAGCCCAGCGGGTAGGGCGTTTGCCTTGCACGCGGCTGGCCCGTGCCGGCCTGGGTTCGATCTCCGGCATCCCATATGGTCCTCTGAGCACCGCCAGAAGTGATTCCTGAGTGCAGAGCCAGGAGAAACCCCTGAGCATTGTTGGGTGTGACTCAAAAAGCATAAATAAATAAATAAATAAATAAATAAATAAATAAATAAATAAATAAATAAATAAATAAATAAATAAATAAAAATATATGAAACAAGGAAAGACAGTGACATTGGCAATAGCTAACATTGATGGTGCCCTTATCTGGCACGGGCATCTTTCTCCTGACATGCATTCTTGAACTTCTCAACCCAACCTCCCACTTTAAAATCATCCCCTGGGTGCCATTGAGGAAACCAAGGATTAAAGAAGTTAAACCACTTGTCCAAGGTCACTCAGTTAAAAGGCAGTGGTCAGAATTCCAACAGGGTCATGTGACTCTGAGTCTTGTGTCTTAACTACCAGGAAGTTCCAGCCCTCAACAGGAGTTGGGGTGGCTTACCGCCAGTCGTGTGCCCCAGCACTAATGAAGGAAGCTACTTGCAATACAGAAAGTGACCTCCAACTTCTAGAAGGTTTAGGATAGATGCGAAACGAGCTCTTCTACAGCGTCCAGCTCGAGTTTCTCAGGAACCCCAAAACTTTGCTTCAGTCATTAGTAGGAAATAGAGCCTGACAAACCGTATGCCAGACGTACAGGAAGGCTCGGGTGAGTTCTCGCCAAGGAGTGCACTCCCACCTGCACGCGGCCTCACCTGCTTAAAGGAGAGATGAGGCTCATGCCCGCCAGGTAAAAGATTCCGTATTGAGATCCAGGACTGATCACAGCCTCATTCCCATGGGGTCTAGGGGCAAAGTACAGAGGGTAGGATGCTTGCCTTGCACAAGGCCACCGATTTGATCCTCAATATGGCATATGGTCCCCTACAGAGCCAGGAGTAAACCCTCAGTACTGCCAGGTGTGACCCAGAAACAAAGGGGAAAAAAGATCAAGTGGGTTTTAGGCCCAGTTTTTAATGCTGTTTAGGTTTGCCAGTTAAAAATAAGCTTGGCTCGGGAATGACAGTCCATAAATAAGCGTTATTTTAAATCCAAAGTGGACAGAGATAAATGGGTGTCAGACTTCCGCGTCTCCGCTCAGTCCCAGTTTCTTCCATCCAGTTACCATGAGCTGCTACTCACAGCAGTGATCGGCTCTGACCACATACTTGGGTGTTCAGAGCCCAACATTTCTGCCCTGCAGCTGGGAGCTGAGGGGAGAGACTCTGCTAATCTTACCCCAGCCCTCCCACGGCACCATGTGACCTGAGACTTGCACTTGCTCAGCTGAAGACCTTAGCTCCCGAATCAATCTTTCCCAAACCCCATGGCTCTAGAAATCAAGTGAGTCCTTGGAAGGCCCTGAGACTCCCTTCTTTCTGAGCTTTGTTTGTGCAATGGGCTTGTATTGACCTCAAGGAACACTGCCGGGCCACAGCGATAGTGCAATGGGTAGGGCATTGACCTTGCACCACGGCTGACCAGGTTCGATCTCTGGCACAATGTACGGACCCCTGAGACCTACCAGGAGTGATCCCTGAGCAAAGAGCCAGGGGTAAGGTCTGAGTAATGCCGGGTGTGACCCACGAACAAATACAAACAGATATGATGTCTTTCATTTCTAACCTAGCATATCATTTCCCAGGTACCTTACTGCCAAACAAATGAAATTCTCAGCAATTTAATCATCTCAAACTTTATTTATTCATCCATCCATTCATTCATTCATTCATTTGTTGGGGTGCTCAGGGGCTGTTCCCAGCTCTGTGCCCAGTAGTGACCCCTGGCAGTGCTCAGTAAGGCACATGCATGCATGGCTCCCATATAAGGCCCTGACCTTCCTTTCTGCACCCTCGCTCTGGGGCCTCATCTGCAGCTCTCCTGCAGGTCCCCAACTCAGGAGGGCTCATGTGTCTTTCTGACGGTGAGGGTCAGGAGCCATGCTGGGTCTCTTTGCCAGGCTCGCTGATGCCACTGCTGCTTCTGTGTCCAGCTTTGACCTTTGGCTGCCATGTACAGCCGCCTCAGAGTTCTCCAGCAGGTGGCGGTGTGGTCTTGGTACAGACAAAGCGTAGCCTCTGCTTCTTCAGGGAGCACTGTGGGCTTCCATTTTGGGACTATGGAAATGCCATCTGACCCTTGACTACAGTCGCACCCCTGGTCCTTTATCTAGAGAACTCAGCTTTAGTCATCCTGGCACATTGCACCGGGGCCACACACAGAGCCAGAGACCAAGTCCAGGGTTCTCAGTGCAAAGCCTGTGCTCCAGCCCTTTGGGTCATTTCAGGGCAGCTCCTGCTGGAGTCCTGGCCGGAGCTCTCGGTTCCAGCTCTCACGGCTCTCAGCAGCTGCACATCCAGGAACGGTTCCTATTTCTCATATCTCCTCCAATCATCAAGGAGGCCAGGAGACCTGGTGCAGTGGGGGAAGGCTGGCGTTGGCGAGGAGATGGAATCTACCTCTTTGACTTCTCCACCGGCGTGTCGTCTCAGAGTTGTTCTCTCCCTACTCTGTGGCGGTGGGACAACAGACCCCACATTGTGTCTAGCTCTTGTTTCAGCCACACCCCACTTGGAGTCCACTTGCCTCTCCCTCCTCTTCCCAAAAAGGATGTGTTCTATATGGAAGAAAACACATATTTTTCCCATTTTGACAGGAATGGCATCAATTCTATTGGGGGGTGCACTTGGTTTCGTGAGGACCAACTCCAGCAGTGTTTGGGGCTTACTCCTAGCTCTGCGCACAGGACCACTCTGGGCAGAGCTCAGGGGACCCTGTGGGGTGCCAGTGATCAAACCCAGGCTGGGCACAAGCAAAGCAAGTATCTTACCCATGCACTATCTCTCCAGCCTCGGTGGCAACAACTCCAACCTTTAGGTTTTCAAGGTCTGTCTTCCAACACTTTTTTTTTTCTTTTTTGTGGTCTCACCCGGCAATGCTCAGGGGTTTCTCCTGGCTCTGCACTCAGGAATCACTCCTGGCGGTGCTCGAGGGACCATATGGGATGCTGGGGATCGAACC
>JAJIBD010017029.1:0-15268 GCA_021461705.1 Cryptotis parvus
AAAGGGATACAACTCTGTTAAAAGGAGTGTGAAGCACATTTCCCTTGAGCAAATGGACACATGCCTAAGAAAGGCCCTCAAGAGACTGGAGGGTGTGTGCAGCAGGTGCTTGCTCTGCATACTACTGATTTGTGTTTGATCCCATGGCCCCCATGTGGTCTCCCAAGCCCTGCCAGCAGTGATCTCTGAACATGGTATGAGATGCTCAGATCCCTAAATACTGCCGGATGTGGCCGTTGAAAAAAATGGAAAAGGAAAACCTCAAAAGCAGCTCCACAAAGCCTGAACAGAGCAGTTAAAAAAATCATGGATCTTGTCCAACCTTTACTTCTATTATACGTTAAGTAAAATGTAGAAACCAAATCCTTCAAAATTTAAGTTTCTTGTCTCAGAGCTATTAGTGATTTAGAAGTCTATAGCAGTTAAGTCCAGTAATGGTAAATGATTGTCAAAGGCTTCTTGAACTGTTGAAAATTCCATCAACACAAGTATTCTTGGATCAGTATTTCCCTACACTGCCCTTATTGTCTACTTCATTCCTACTTTCCCTAAATCAACGGCAAATAAATGACTTCAGGTATCCGTGCTATGTTTAATCAACCAGAATTACATCTTTCTGCACAAACCGTGTCAAGTATCAAACATTAATAATTGTTCTAATTACATTATTTCCTGTCCTTGTATAAGTCTGGACTTGATTAGAATTCAACCGTATGGTATAAAGACATTCCTGAACCAAGGAACTCAAGAAGCTATTGATAAGCGATTATGTGGCCAGAGTGATAGTGGGTAGGACGTTTGCCTTGCACACGGTCAATCTGGGTTCCATCCCGGCATCCCATATGGTCCCCAGAGCTCTGCCAGGAGTAATTCCTGAGTACAGAGCCAGGAGTCATCCCTGAGCAGTGTCCAGTGCGACTCAAAAAAAGAGAGAGAGAGAGAGAGAGAGAGAGAGAGAGAGAGAGAGAGAGAGAGAGAGAGAGAGATTAAGCAAAAAAAATATGCCTTCCTGGTGTCTGTACCCCCAAGTGGCCCACCCATCTAGTGAACCTTTCTTACCTGGGAATTTGGCTGGAATGCAGCATGGGGTGTTGAATGTTTCTGTAAATTTTCTAGCATTAGGGCCTGGTACAGAGAAGGGCGAAAGTCACACACAGTGAGGGAAAGGAAACCACCACTCTCCCAATCTCTTTATTAAATGCAATCACTAACCAAACACAAACAGTCCTTTTCCAGGGACCCACAACCTTTACTAATACTGTTCTATCCATCTACCTTAGACCTTCAAAGGTAGCCCTGGTCACACCTCCCAATGGATAGAGGTGACCGAATGAGTGACCCAGCTTTGCCACCAAGCCAACACCAGGCAGCGGGGCTGGGGTCCATCCCCTTTGATCTACTGCACCCGGTCGGCGCCCGTTCTGCATCAATATGCAGGTAGAAAATCACTACCCAAAAACGCCAATCAGCTTCAACTACGTGAAACCAACATGGGGGTTCCGATCCGGGTGGGACCGCCATGAACCCCCTTGGTCACTGACCCAGGGGACCAACACCTACTTCAGTGAATTCATTCGAGTTGCCAAAACAAAGTGGCGGCTCAGTGGGATCCGATTTCCAAATACTTCGAGGTAGCCAGTTAGCAAGGGGACCGACAAAATGATCCGACTCTGCAGCACCCGGCGGTCTGACCCCAGGCACACAACTCACATCAAACTGTCAGCTCCCGGGAAGCAACGGTCTCCTGCCCCACTCCAGCAGGGAGCCGCCCAGCCCATCTGCACGGCTCGCCACGTACCCTACGGATCCCTAAAGACAAGCTGGGGACTCCCCCCCGCCCTCTCCCCGGTGCACCAACCTGGCTGCTGGCCCCCTAGGTCCATCCCTGCCCGCGTCGGCGCAGGCTGATCCAAATCCGCCAACACACACCGACCCGCCTTGCCCCGAGCACCGGGAGCTTCCAATTTCCTCCGGCGCCCCGAGAGCTGCGGGACGCCCCAGAAACACTGAAACCTCCGCGCCCCTCGTCTTGCCAGGTGCCGTCAGCGCAGCCCCTGGCGGGGCCAGGCAGACATTTCTAGCCCCGTCCAACCCTGTCCTTCCGGGCACCCACTCCAGCCCGCCGCCCCGACCGTACCCTCAACGCCGACCCAGCCCCGATCGGCCCCCCTCAGGCCAGCAATGCCGGTGGTAGTAGTGGGTTTTAACTCCTTCTGCGGCGCATGCGCCGAAGCCACAGACACAAACAAGGCGGGGGGTGGGGGAAGGAGGAAGGAGCTGAAGACACTCCGGGAGAGTAGCGCGCACCCTCCCATTTTTGGGCTCGCGCCGCTGCCGTTAAGGCGGGAACCGACGCGCTCTCGCTCTCGCTCTTGCTCTCTACCGGCACGAGCCGCGCCAACCCCGAGCGCGCGGGGCCCAAGGCTCGCGCTGGCGGCCTGAGCGAGCTCGCGCCGAGCCCGGACACTGCGCCTGCGCCGAGGCAGAGACTCGTCTCTACCGGGTCCGCTCCCCGCCGACACCCCAGCAGCGCCGTCTCCTTACCCCTTTGAGCCGCTTGACCAGGGCACTCTTCTGCCCGCTCTTGGCTAGGCCTCGCTGCTCCAGTGCGGCCTTCAGGTCGGTCACCCGCAGCGCCTGAAGAGGCTTCCCGTCCAGAGTCACCTCCTCCAGCTCCGCCATCTTGCGTGAGGTACTCGGGTCCGTCCCGACGGCTTCGGGCATCTTCGGTAATTTCCGCCAACGCCCTTCGAACGGACCGCACTGGCCCCGCCCATTGCAACAGTCAACCCCTCGATTACCACTCAGCGCTCCCCGGGTGCCTCCGGAACTGCTCGGGTGTTTCCGCCTCCACCTCGGCACCAATCCGTGCTCTCGCTCCTCGGTAACGCGCCTCCTCCCTCTCCCAGCTTTCGGGACTCGGGCATCTTCGTCTTCCCGAGGCTGTGAAGCGAACCTACTCGGAAGCGCTCGGCTCTGGTCTAAGCGTAATCGGAGCCTTTCGGCTCTCTCTGTTCCCAGAGCCGGGGCGCGGAGGCGCTTGGGTGTTTGGGGGCCGAACCGGGGCCGGAAGTGCGTGGGCTGCCGGGCTGGCTGTGTTTAGGGTTTTCAGGAAACATGGAAGCAGCGGTGGTAGTTGGGGACTAAACCCCCTTGAGACGGTCTGCGGCTGCCCTGTGAGAGGAAAGGGGAGGTAAGCGAAGTAGATACCTCTCCCTGGGCCGGCTCTGGCTTGGGAGTTGGCCGTTTACCTCGATCGGACAAGCCTAGGTAGAAGGCTGCCGCCCCCCAAAGTGTCCCGAACCTCCGCCACTTGCAGATCCAGGGACTGAGCCGAAGGCCCCCTCGGCGGGCTCCGAAGACTGCAAAGGGTCAGCACCCGACTGTGTGAACGGATGGTCGGTGGTCGCGGAGTCGGAGTTAGCGGTAGAAGGTGCTAACTCCGAACTCGGGGAGGGGGCCGGAGAACCGGCTTCCTCCGGGACGGCGGTGGAAAAGACCCCCGTTAACCGCCGCGCGGCTTCCGCACCCGTCTCTTCCGTTGTCTCTACAAATATGCCAGCTTGCAGCAGAAGAGACAAACGGGGAGACAGGGCACAAATGTGATTTCCTAGTCTTCGGCGTTAGGGTGGGTTAGACCAGGGTTCGACCACGATTCGGTCTGGGCGATCCAGGGGCTGGAGCGATAGTCCAGCAGGTAGGGCGTTTGCCTTGCACGCAGCCGACCCGGGTTCGATCCCCGATCTCCGGCATCCCATATGGTCCCCAGAGGACTGCCAGGAGTAACCCCCTGAGCATCGCCGGGTGTGACCCAAAAAGAAAAAAAAAAAAGATTTGGCCGACTATGCAGTTGGCGTGCAGATCCTGGCAGGGCATCCGTGGACTGTACCCAAAGTTAAGACACAAGGAATTAAGTGTCAGGAGCCATGAACCCTCACCAGTGCTGTAACTCTTGTCCGGTTTCTTAGCCACCAAACTCTTCTTTCCTGTGTTGTAGTTTTGGTTTTGTTTTTTTTTTTTTTTTTGGGGGATGGTACCCAGAACTAAATTCTGGCTCTGTTCTCAGGGATCATACCTGGCCATCGCAAGGGACCATCTACGGCATCAGGGATTGACCCTCGGCCAGCACGTGTGAGGCAAGTTACCCGCTGTACTATCACTCGGCCCCAGCCACCAAAGAAACCCTTGAAGCTGCTTTTAAGTTTCTAAACTTGGGCTGTCGGTTAGTCTTTCGTGTTTTATTATTTTGGAAGTCCTTTCACTTCACTCTGTTCCTGAAATTCTCTTAGTGTTTCACAGGGACTATGAGGAAGAAATGAATGGTATAAAATTCTTAGTATATTTTTTTTTCTTTTAGAATCGCACCTGGCAATGTTCAGGAATTACTCCTGGCAGTGCTCGGGGGACCATATGGAATGCCAGGGATTGAACTGGGTCAGCCACATGCATGCAAGGCAAGCGACCTACCTGCTGTACTATTAGGTACAGCAAGTGCCTACTACATCAGGCCCCTCTTGATAAATTTGAAAGGGAATGCATTTTACAAAAAAAGGTCCTTTTTATGATAGGGGTTTTTTTTTTCTTTACCCTGTGTTGAGGCTCCTAAGGGCCGCTGCATCTGCTCTGGATGCCTCCCGCAGATCACCCTAGATAGGGGTGTCTAATGTCAGTTTATCTGACCAGATCTGTACTGCTGGAAAATATTCTCCCATGCTATCACAATCATACGTGGGACTAGCTAGATCTTACCAGCATATTAGCCTGGCCACGTAGGACACCTATAATTAGCCAGAGAAATGCTGTTTGCTTCCAAACAAACAAGCATGGCTCCCCTGATAAAATATAAAACTACAATGATAGGAGACTTTGAAGGCTTGGAGAATATTTAACTGATTGGTGTTGTCTTTGGTACAGTGACAGCCATCTCCAGAACCCCCTTCTCTACATTCAAGGCATTCCCTGCTCAAAACATCAAGCCCTAGGTGAGATGCAGGAGGGACACCTAGGCGGACCCTCCCTGTTTTCCATACAATGGGAGAGGTCTGGTTGCTGGGAACTGCAGGTCCCGCCTCCCAGGCTTCTTCTTCCCATGGGATTTCGCCTTGTGGCGATATTCCCCTTGAGTTTCACCGTGGTTCCACTTGGCCTACACGTGGCTGGGGTTCTAGCCTGGAATCCAAGCTCGGGTTTTCCTTTGCTGATTTGTATGCCTGACCTGTGTAAGTAAATCTTTTAAAACCCGCCGGCCCTGAGTGCTCATCCATCCTCGCCCGCCGGAGAGACCGCTTCCGGCACGTCGGGACCCGGCGGCCCGACAGTTGATAACTGGAGAATGAGTAGTAGCAAGACCCTAACCAGTGCATGTACAAGAATTTAAGGTGTAGGGACCAAAGCTATAGTACAGCAGGGAGCGCATTTGTCTTGCATATGGCCAACCCAGGTTCAATCCCTAGTATCCCATATGGTCCTCTGAGCACTGCTAGGTGTGACCCCAAAAAAAAAAAAAAAAAAAAAAATATATATATATATATATATATATATATAAGAATTCAAGGTGTAGAATAAATGTGAGGGGTGTGTGTGTTGTTTAATTTTGAGCAAGATAGGACATATCAACATTGATTTGTGTGTCTGTTTCCTTTAGTCTACCTTTGATATTACAGAGGTAACTGAGAGTGAATGAGCAAAACATATGTTGGTGTTGATCTTTATAGATTCTTTATAAAAGTGATGGAGGGACCAGAGCGATAGTACAGCAGGTAGGGCGTTTGCCTTGCACAAGGCCGATCCAGGTTTGGTTCCTGGCATCCCATATGTTCCCCCAAGCCCATTAGGAGTGATCCCTGAGTGCAGAGCCAAGAATAAGCTCTGAGCATTCTCAGGTGCCCTCCCCCTCGCCCTCCCCAAGTGATAGATGCAGAGATTGGGAGGGTAATGGGCTTGGGGCAAGGAGGAAGGTTAGCAAGTAAGTGAAACCATTCTAAGTCATTTTTGGATTTCCCCAAGGTAGTGGGACAGAAATTAAATAATGAACTCTGGTGTCGTCCTGCAAATCAGATTGGTAGGAAGTGATTTTCACGCCCCATGTGACTGGTGCATTTCCTTGTTTGGGCGTTGTGTTTCTGCTCAGTCCAGAGAGTAACAGCACTTCATTTTCAGGATGCCACTGGAATCCTCTGGGACACCCCCATTGTTCCCCCTCGGTGCCCGACAGTGTTGCGGACTGCTCCCCTCCCCGATGTCTTACATCACTTCCCAGGAGATGAAATGCATTCTTCACTGGTTCACCAGCTGGTCAGAGCCGCAGCGCAGCACTTCCTACAGGACTTGGTGGCGAAGGCAGTGCCCGGGAAGATACAACTGCTGCTGGAAGGCCTGGAGCAGCTTTGCGTGTCTGGGGCAAACCGACCCCCTTGTATCTTTGAATGCCAGCTACGGCTTTGGGATCAGTGGTTTTCGCGGCTGGGCCGAGGAGGAGCGCAATGAGTTCATTAGGCAGCTGGAAGCCAGCGAACCCGACTTCGTGGCCAAGTTTTACCAGGCAGTGGCCGCCACGGCTGGTAAGGACTGACGGGCATTGAAATGAAAGAGGATGGCCGTTGCTGATGAAACTGAGGCAACGGAAGGAGCTCGAAACATGTCATGTTCAAGTCTGGCTGTGGCCCCATCTAACTTGCTCACCAGGCTGCTGGCTGCGGAATTAACAGGCAAGCTGCAGGACTGCTAAGGCAGATCCAGATAAGCAGTCTGCCTGCTGTCACAGCGCTTCAGAGGCCGTCGCCTCAAGACTGTGGCTTCCCTTGCAACTGTAACTGAACAACCTACTCAAGCCTGCTGCTGCCTTGTGGGGATAGTGTCCATCCACTCAGGACCAAGCAGAGACGGGCAATAAAAGGTCTCTGGAATGGTTACTAGGAGAGTTGGTGAGGGCGGGGGTGGGCAGCGCTACTGCCAGTAGTGCTTAGGGACGACGTGATGCCGGGGATTGAATCCAGGCTGCTCCTTGCAGAGCAGTGTTGTGGTCTCACTGCAGATGGAAGGCTGCATGATCTCCTGCCTAGAACCTGGCGTAAGTATGTAACAACCCATCTCCTACCTTTCCTAGAGGTGGATTCTCCGAGACTCTGGGGATGGAGAGAAAGAGAACTACAGTGTTACTACTTCAGCTACATTGTGTTTCCCGTACAAATAATAATGATTTCCCCCCCCCCCCAAAAGCCTGTTGTGGATTCCTTGGGAACTGGTAGCAATTGTCTTATGTTTTGTAGCTTTGCTCTACAGTGACAAGTAGCAATTCGTTTTGGGTTGAAGGATTTTATTACATTTTTTAAAAATTTGTATCAAAAATAAAGGATGTTTTTAGAGCGTTACTCTTTTTCCTTTTTGTCCTTGCAAGCCTAGTTCAAAGTGAATACACAAAGGCATTCTGAGAAAAATAAAACTGGAAGTGTACACTGTAAAGTGACTGTCCATCTGTGTCCCAGGGGTAAGCTCCACCCCTACCCCGCCATGTTCCCAGCAGCATCACCCTGCCCTTCCAGTTCTGTTTGGATCCTTGTGTCTGGGAGCGCTGGTGAGTGGTTAGGGGAGAGACGGCATCACCCTGGAAGCACCTCGTTCCCAGTAGGCCACAGCTCCCAGTGCACCCGCCAGGACAAGCAGCATTAGGCAAAGTCCTATGGACAACACTTGATGGGTCTTGGAAGGATTATGCTCCTGGTCCCAGGTAGCCCATAACCTAGGAACATAGAGGCAGCGCTTGATTTTCTGTAGGGGCTTGGGGAGCACATCCGCCAGTGCTCAGGGACTACTCCCAGACTGTGCTCAGGGGACCATGTGGTACCAGCTACCAGAGATTGAGCCTGGGCCTGAGGTCAGCCTGTTGAGCTGACTCCCGGACCCCTGGGGCAATCTTTGACCCAGGATACTTAGGAATTGGAGGGCTTTAATATTAATAGAATTTATGAAGTCCTGCTTAAAGGGACATATAAAACCTGAAAGAGGGCGGGAGCGATAGCCCAGCGGGTAGAGGCGTTTGCCTTGCACGCGGCCGGCTCATGCTGGCCGGGTTCAATCCCAGTATCCCATATGGTCCCCGAGCACCGCCAGGAGTAATTCCTGAGTGCAGAGCCAGGAGTAATCCCTGAGCATCGCTGGGTGTGACCCGAAAAGCAAAAAAAAAAAAAAAAAAAACAGGCCTCCAGCAAGCAAAGCACATACTCGAATTATTTTTCCAGACCATGATTCAATTCCATTTCTTTTTTTTTTTGTTTTGTTTTTTTTCCTGGTGAGGAAACCACACCCAGTGGTGCTCAGGGCTTTCTCCTGGTTCTGCACTCAGGGGTCGCTCTCAGCAGTGTTCGGGGAACCAAAAGCAATACTGAGCCTGGGTTGGCAGCATGCAAGGTAATTACCTTCCCTACTGTACTGTGTCTGGCCTGCCAACATCTAGATCTTGGTTTAAACTGTGGAAAGGCAAACTAACATGGCACAGGGGAAATGGCTTCTGCAAAAGTATGAAGGTAACCAGATTTGGTGCTTGAGTAATGCATAAGGAAGGGAGGTTAAGGGGAGGCTGGAGGGTTGAAAGGACTGAGCGTGTGTTTCTACTGTCCATTCTGGTCCCCTAAGCACCACCAGATGTACAATGAAAACCATACAGGGGGTTCAAGGGTAGCTCAATGGTAGAATCCCACCTTACAAACTAAGGCAGGGAGATCAATCTTCAGCATCACTCTTCATGCCAAAATGTAACACCCCCCCCAACTGTAACAGTGTTTACTAACAAGATAAAGGAAAGAGAAGGAAAATAATTTTTTAAGGGGGTGTAGGGAGGGGCTGGAGCAATAGCACAGTGGGGAGGGTGTTTGCCTTGCATGCAGCTGACCTGAGTTTGATCCTCGGCATCCCATATTGTCCCCCAAGCACCAACTGGAGTAATTCCTGAGCGCAGAGCTAGGTGTAACCCCCAAAAAAGAAAAGGGGGTCCCGGGCGATGGCCCAGCGGTAGGGCATTTGCCTTGCGCAACCGGCCCGGGCTGGCCGGGTTCGATTCCCGGCATCCCATATGGTCCCCTGAGCACTGCCAGGAGTAATTCCTGAGTGCAGAGCCAGGAGTAACCCCTGAGCATCGCCGGGTGTGACCCAAAAAGAAAAAAAAAAGGGGGGTGGTTATAGTGTGCTTGCCTTGCTCACAGCCAACCTGAGTTTCATGCCCAGTGTCTTGTGCCCTCCCCCACACACATACACAGCTTGCCAGGCTTAACCTCTGAGCTACCCCTGGGTATAGCTCCCAAACAAAATTATCATTTAAAAAAAAGGGGGGAGGGGGCGGGCGCGATAGCCCAGCGGGTAGGGCGTTTGCCTTGGGCGGTTGCCTTGTACTTCGCCCGGTCCCATGCCGGCCAGGGTTCGATTCCAGGCATCCCATATGGTCCCCGAGCACCGCCAGGAGTAATTCCTGAGTGCAGAGCCAGGAGAAACCCCTGAGCATTGCCGGGTGTGACCCAAAAAAGCAAAAAAAAAAAAAAAAACAGAATGACTGCATTTATTTGCATGGCACAAATATATATGTACATATTATGATACCAATATCCAAGGTCAAGTGAAACATATATCAGGAGGTCTTGTCAAAGGTGGAAATTATCACAAACGTGTGGGGAGTCAGAGGGGTAGGTAAGACAGAAAATGGAACAGTGTGCTAATAATTGTCGAGGGTACTAATGCCAACCTAGAACTGAGCATTAAATAGAGGTAAAAGGATACACATGACAACCTTTTAATGTATGTTCTGTAATCCATAGTCTGGAAGGGAAGGAAAAGAGAAAGAGAGAGAAAGGGAAAGAAATAAAGAACCTGCCATGGAGGTGGGCTGGGGAAGGGGGGGGGAAACCGGGTAGTTGGTGGTGGGAGATGGGCACTGGTGGAGGGACGGGTGCTGGAACACTGTATGACCAAAACCCAAATATGAACTTCTTAATTGTATATCTTTGTAATTGTAAAAATAAAAAAATTAAAAATAAATAAATAAAAATAAAAAATAAAATGCCTTAAAAGAAAAAAAAAGGGAGGGTTTGTAGAAATCGCACAAGGGGCGGTGAAGCTACTTGCATACTACTGACCATGGTTTGTTAGCACCCTACAGAGTCCCCTGAGCACCACCAGGAATGATCCCTGAGTACAGACAGGAGTAAGCCCTGAGCACCACAGGGTGTGGCCCCCAAAACAAAAATGGACAGAAAAGGTGTATGTGGACAGAGAGACAATATAGGGGTTAAAGAGCTTACCTGCATCTGCTGACCTGGCTTGAATCCCTGCTGGCACATATGACCCTAAGTATCACTAGGGGTCACGCCTGATCACAGAGCCAGGAAAGTTCCCTAAGTACTGCCGGATGTGACGCCCCCTTTAAAAAGGGGGCAGTGCTGAAGCGACAGTATGAAAGTCAAAGTTTGCCAAGCTTGCTGCTACAGCTGAGACCTTGGTTTTGAATCCTGACACATGATCTGAACACCAGAACACCCCCAGCACTGCCAGATGTGGCCAAAGAGACTTGGGGCCGGAGCAATAGTACAGTGGCTAGGGCGCTGCCTTGTATGTGGCATACCTGGTCTGGTCCCCAGCACCCTATCTAGAGCCTCACCTGGGTGATCCCTGAGCACCATCACATATGGGCCAACAACGCAAAAACACCATCCCCCAACACCTTTTGGGAATGGTAAAGGATCCCAGCATCCCTTTACCTGCCAGCACTGCTTCTCGGAGCCCATGGTGCTGCAGTACTCAGCTGCTCTCGCTCTTCCTTCCCCTGGAAGAGGCCTGGGGGGCCCAGCTAATGCAGTCAGCTCCAATGGCCAGTCTTGGGTGGGAAGACTTGCAGGTGGGGCAGTGACAGCATTGAAACCTGCATTGCTCCGACACAGCCGATCCGGGGGGCAGACGAGAGGCCACTGTACCCAGGTATCTGCAAGCCAGTCAGTAACAAGGTGGTTAGGGCCTCAATGACTTGAGCAGTCATTGGAAAACATAGTCTAGATCCTGACTTCTTAAACTGGGGTTTGCAACCCCCTATGGAGTGGTGAAAAATATCTCTTACGTGTGTGTGTGTGTGTGTGTGTGTGTGTGTGTGTTGGTTTGGGGTCACATCCAGCAGTGCTCAGGACTTATTCCTGGCTCTATGCACTGGGATCACTCCTGGTGGTGCCTGAGGGACTGTATAGGATGCTGAATATCAAACCTGAGTTGGCAGCGAGCAAGGTAAGCTCAGATACGCGGGGCAGAGCTGCTACCGGCTCTCCCTGTGCCCAGCTGATCATGAGGCGTCTGGGAGGAAAGGTGGGTTCTAGCCCTGGCCCGCCATCCCAGCAGAGTCTACGCAGGAAGCCAGAGGAACCCCCATACCAAGAGGACTGCCATTTTCAACATCTGGACTCCACAGCTCTTCAGAGCTCCAACCAGCAGAAATGTTGATCTTTCCCTGTCTCACGCGGCTGCTTTGTATCTACATTGTTCATCAATATTTGCACGAGATGAGGAGGCTACTACAAGAGTATCCCACTAGCATGGCAGAGCCTGGCAAGCTACCCGTGTCATATTTGATATGCCAAAAACCAGTAACAATTATAGACCTCATTCTCATGACCTGAAGGAATGGTTTGAGGCTCTTCATGTTCCAGGAGCAAGCAGATGCCCTTGGGCTACACTAGCATGCAACAGGACGTATGGAGATGTTACTGGTGCCTGCTTAAGCAAAACAATGAACAACAGAAGACAAGTGATACAAGTGATAGCTCCAGCCACAAGGAAAACTCTTAAAAGATCTTGTTTTGGGCTGGAGCAATAACACATGGGTGGGGTGTTTGCCTTGCATGTGCCCAATCCTCCAGCATCCCATTTGGTCCCTGAACCCCTCCAGGAGTAATTCCCAAGTGCAGAGCCAGGAGTAACCCCTGAGCATCACTGGGTGTGACCCAAAAGACCAAAAAAAAAATGTTTTGAAGGGGGCCAGAGCCATAGTCCAGCGGGTAGGGCATTTACCTAGCATGGGGCCAGCCCCTGCCGACCTGGGCTCAATCTCCGGCATCCCATATGGTCCCCCCAAGCACCGCCAGGAGTAATTCCTGAGTGCAGAGCCAGGAGAAACCCCTGAGCATTGCCGGCTGTGACCCAAAAAAAGCAAAAAAAAAAAAAATGTTTTGAAGGGACCAGAGAGATAGTAACAGTGGATAGACATTTACTTTGCACATGGCCTACCCGGTTCAATGCACATGGCCTACCCCTGTTGGGAGCCTTTGGGGTCCCCAACAGTATCAGGACAGAAGTTCTCTTCTACCTCCAAGACTGCCAGGAAATGGTTGAAAACTCACCGAGTCGGCGCAGTTCCAAAAAGGCTTTTATTTTTTTATTTTTTTTATTTATTTTTGGGCTTTTTTGGGTCACACCCGGCAATGCTCAGGGGTTTCTCCCTGGCTCTGCACTCAGGCCATTACGTCCTGGCGGTGCTCGGGGACCCCATATGGGACCCCGAGGATCGAACCCGGGCCAGCACAGCCGGCTGCGTGCAAGAGCCAAGGCCCAACCCGCTGGGCTATCGCAGGGTCCGGCCCCAAAACAGTTGTCTTTTTTTTTTTTTTAAAGAAAAAAAATAGTACAAAAGCTCTACCATGGCAATCCAATTTAATGAAAGAACTCTAGCTCTGGCCCAGAACTTAGACCACACACGAGGCCCAAGTCTCCCACAAAGAGGATCCCACCAGAGAGAGAGTCCCACAAAAAGTGGATCCCACCAGAGAAAACTCCTACCAAAGAGGGCACTACCAGAAAGGATTCCCACCAAAGAGAGAGCAGTACCTCAAGTCAGTTCCCTTATATACACAAAGGTAATCCTAACTTCAGGGAGGGTCCTATCAACAAAGAACCCTAAATAGCTTCTAGATAGTAGAAGAGTATAGAAGGGTGGTGTAATCTAGATCGTACCCACAAGGTCCTTCTTATTTATTATCTGCACCAGGGTGATTCTAAGAATCTTGTTCTCCATACACTGAAAGGGTCACACTCGTTTGTTTGAGGGCAAACTAGTATGATCCTTCCTATAATCTTAAGCGATAGTCTCAATGTAGCCAGGGTGGTAGACTCCTGGTACCCATTTGTTTTTTTTTGGGTGACACCTAACAATGCTCAGGGGTTACTCCTGGCTCTTCACTCAGGAGTTACTCTTGGCGGTGCTCGGGGGACCATATGGGATGCTGGGGATCAAACCCAGGTCGGCCGCGTGCAAGGCAAACACCCTACCTGCTGTGCTATTGCTCCTGTCCTCTCCTGGTAACTTCTAACTATCCCACACTCCCCTCTAGTCAGAGCTCCACCCAGCAAGAAGAGCTGATCACAGCCCAGCTCATCACAGACCCACCCTGCAGCAGTCTTTTTCAAGCCCAGCCCTGGAGCGCTGATCCAGAGACTCACATACATGGGGCAGAGTTGCTACCAGCTCTCCCGGTGCCCAGCTGATCACGAGGCGCCAGGGAGGGAAGGCGGGTTCTAACCCTGGCCCGCCACCCCAGCAGAGCCTTGCAAAAAGCCAGAGGACCACCCACCACACCATGAGGGCCACCATTTTCCACATCCGAACTCCTCCTCTCGTCAGAGCTCCACCCAGCAGAAAAGCTGATCATAGCCTGGCTTGTGCGGCCGCTTTGCGGCTGCACAGTTCATCAATAAATACCGAGATTTGGGCCGGAGGGTATAGAACAGCGGGTAGGGCATTTGCCTTGCATGTGGCCAACCTGGGTTCAATCCCGACATCCCATATGGTCCCCCCAGTACGGCCAGGAGTGATTCCTGAGCAAAGAGCCAGGAAGTAACCCCTGAGCACAGCCGGGTGTGACCCAAAAAAGCAATAAATAAATAAATAAATAGATAGATAGATAGATAGATAGATAGATAGATAGATAGATAGATAGATAGATAAATAAATAAATAAATGAGTAAATAAATGCTCAAAATTAGAGGTGACTACGAATATCCCACCTGTGGGGCGGGAGGCGCAGCCCGCAGTAGGGCCTTGCCTTGCAGGCCGCCGCGCCTAGGTCGATCCCCGGCATCCCCATATGGTCCCGAGCACCGCCAGGAGTAATTCCTGAGTGCAGAGCCAGGAGTAACCCCTGAGCATTGCGGGCGTGACCCAAAGCAAAAAAAAAAAAAGAATATCCCACCTGCATGGCAGAGCCTGGCAAGCTACCCATGTTGTATTTGCTATGCCAAATACTAGTAATAATTATAGACCTTATTCCCATGACCTGATGGAATGTTTTGAGGGCTCTTTATGTTCCTGGAGCAAGCAGGTGCCCTTGGGCTGAGCTAGCAGATGTCCTTGGGCTACACTAGCATGTGACAGGACGAATGGAGATGTTACTGGTGCCCGCTCGGAGCAAATCTATGATTAACAGGAAGACAAGTGATACAAGTGAAATGATCCCACGCTGGGTCTGAGTGGGTATAAAGAGGGGCTGTGCCCAATCTATATAATATAGAAGTCTTAGTAGATGTATAATAGTAAGTCAGAAGTTACTAATTCAGAGTCAAGGTGACCTCTGCTAGCTGCCACACCCTCCATCAGTGTTTACATAGAAGAGAGATCTCATTAGTATGAACCCTGGCGTAAGAACATGTAAATAGATTAAGCTGTGAGTGGATGAAACAGCAAAGCTCCCAAGCTAGCTAGGCCTGTTATCCAATGTACTGAGGTTCAATTTCCGGCATCCTATAATCCTATATGGTCCCCAAGCACTACCAGACTTGAATACTGCCAGGTGTAGCCCCAAAACAACAACAAAAAAAATTGGAAGAACAGAGAAATAGTACAGGCAAGTGCCTTGCACACTTCCAGCCCTGGTTGGATCCCTGGCACCACATATGGCCCCCTGAGGCCATAAGTCAGCCCTAAGCACTGCCAGTGTGACCCAAAACAAAACAAGAACTTTGTGATTTATTATCAGTGATTTGTGATGCTTATTCCTGTTTTGTATACCTATGTAACTGGGTATATACAACTTTCTCGGGGTAGTTAATTGAAAGGTTTAAGAGACCCTGTTCTAGGCTCCCATCATGGACTCGGAGAGCATCAGAACAGGTGGGTTAGGGACTGAAGCAACAGCACAGCGGGTAGGGTGTTTCGCTTGCAAGCGACCAACTCGGGTTCGAAACTTCGGCATCCCATATGGCCCCCTGAGCACTGCCAGGAGTAATTCCTGTGCAAAGAGCCAGAAGTAAC
>JAJIBD010017030.1:0-39077 GCA_021461705.1 Cryptotis parvus
ATGACAAGATAATTAAGAGTTTGGTAAATCTATTCCTACTCATCAATAGAATGCAGCAGTTTAATGACTTCTAAAAATATCTTTTCACGAAATGTGAGTGAATAGACAAATTAAAATATAATAACTTTGTGTTGCCATTATGATACAAAGCTTTCAAAGAGATATAATAAAATCAATCACTGTTATAATGAAGTTCCCAGGAGTTCTTCATATCTTAAAAAAACCTTCTTAGAGGCAAATAATCTAGTTTAAAAATATTGTTCAAAATTAGTTTAGGTCTGGCAAATAGGAGTAACCTGAGGATCAAGTTCAATTTTCAAATCAGCTGCCTGACTCTTGACAATGTTTAACAGGCGGGAGCTGATCCGCCTTGGCCTTGAGACACAGTGTATTATCTGGCAACATGCTAATAAAATTAGTGCGTTTGACATGCAGAGATGAGAAGGCAATGAGGCGCCTGAAGACTACAGAATTCTAAAATGTTGAGCTAAAGTGAATTTGGCTACTTTGCTAAAGAAATAAACTACTGCACTCTGAGTCACAGTTGATGAGAAAAGTGTAGAAGAAATTGAACAGTGATTATACTAGATTTTTAATTACATGGTTAAGTGTTCTAAGGCACTAAGATATACAGAAAGCAACTTTTCTTAATTTTTTCACACTGAGGCCATTTACTCTTATAAAAATTAAGTTATATGATTAACTCTTGAAGAAAATTCACTCTGCTGGGACAGTGGTGCCTGGCTGCAATGGAGAAGGCTCCAAGCCACTACTCAGCTATTCCTCAAAGTCTGTCTTCTGACCAGTCAAAGAGGTAAATGATCAGGCAATCGATACAATAATCTTTAAATGGTCTTTCTACTTAGGAAGATATCCACAATTTAATCAGGGAAAGTAGGGTAAAAAAAGCCACATAATACAAATACATAGTCAACCAAGATTAAAAAAAAGATTAAATGCTAATTTATAGGGAAAGGGCTTCAAGATTATCAAATAATGTGATTGACATTTTGTTTGCTCTGCAAGCTAAAACCCCACTCTGTAACTCCTGTTTGCTACCTAAATATCCCATCCCTTTAATACTTACACACAGACTTAAGCCTGATCCTGATAACTGACCAGCATTACCAGAACAATGCTATGTCATTTGTGCATCAGGTGGTTGGAAGGAAGGAAAATTATGTCAGGTGACAAAGAACTACTTTCCATTCAGCGCTTGCAGGCATTTCCTCTAATTTTATAGGGGATGTGGAGGAAATTCTGATTTAGAACAGAGTAATTTACTATAACAGTTTAAAAACAAGCTTGCACATTAAAAATGCCTATATTAACTCTGCACATTTTCTTAGGATTCAACTCCCATTGTATATAACAAAAAGACATCTTGTAAAAAACATATTATTGCTTGATCAGTATCTTGACTGTATCTGACAAATTACTATGGACTTATGGTGTTCTTGTTCCCAGTTTACAGAACAAGAAAGTGTGTAAGTTGATGGGGCTCTAAGCTTCATGAGGGTCAGGGGGCTGTCATTTATTTGTCTTGGTTCACAATGGGTGACAGAGAACATCAGTCCAGCACCTACTACATAATGGGGACTCAATAAAATAATTTAATTAAAAATCAACTTAAAATAAAGTTCAGATAATTTTGCCCCAAATGCAAATTAAGAAAAAGAAGTAGAGCAGTCTGGTGTGGTGTTAGCATTGAATCAAAACAGTGATCTATTCTAAACAAAACAAGGTAGGCCTTTAATTAGTTGACTAGTATCGCAGAAATACCTTCATTAGTTGAGCTACAGGGACTGAAAACCAAGATCAGATTCACTACCATTTCTAAGATAACACTAAACTCTTTGAACCACTACCCCCCCATGTTTTTCAAGCAGAGGAAGTGAAATAAAAGAAACAAATTTCAGCCATTGTTCAGGCTTAAAGAAAGGACAACAAAGAGCAGGAAATTTGAAATGAAATCTGAGAATCTGCCCTTAAACTGGGCAATTTTGCTTTTTTCTCACAGTGCTGCTGGATGAGAAAGTGTGAGGCTGATCTTTGCCTTTCCTGGGCATTACTCATTGCTGTCATGAACTTAATGCTACTCGCAGTAAACAGGATAAAGGACTCGCATGAGGTAAGTAGTTGCACCTTGTCTGATGTTACCATCTAATAAGCATAAATTCAGCTGCTCTCTAAGTCCTAACAATCCCCATAGACCTGGTGAGAACAACATTTACATGATGACTTTATTTAACTGCATGCAGGAGCATCATGAAAAATTCTAGCTGCCATTTTAATATGGAAAATGAGCATTAAGCCAGAGTCCTTGCAATGCCTTTTTTTCTTACATTACTAGAATCCCATATATTGCTCCTTCATAGGAAATGGCCACATTTGCATAATGAAATAGCATTTAATACAAGGGATAAGGGTATAATAAGTAACACAGACATGTCATGAATTACCTTTGACTAGGAGGTCCAACAATACTTTCTAATTCTTAAGATCTGAATGAAAGCCCCTTAGGTGCAGCAAACATTTGCAGTTTCCATTTGCCCTCCAGTCTAGTAACTGTATTATTCATTTAAATGAACCAAGTCCTAGGTTACCTGAGCCACTGCCGACCTGAGAAAGTAGGTTCATGGACTCTTCCATTCCAAATTAATCTCTTCACTAGCATCATGGGGTCACATACTGACTTGTTTCTTATGATTGGCTTGTTTCATATGATTTCCTTGTTACATACATTCTAAAATTTTAAAAATGTATGTCTAAGAAATGCAAAAGAGAGAAGCAAAGATGAGAGTTCACAGGGAGAAGAACCAGAGGAAGAAAGGCCATTTGCTTTTATGGTGATTAACTCTGTCTTACTAGAATCACTTTATTTCAACCTTTCTACACTAAACTTCAGTACCAGTCTCTGGGCATGTGGCAGGCTCACCCACAGGCTGAAGACACTATGTCAGTGTCCTTACCCTTGATACCTGCCTCTTCAGATGGGATGCAACAAAGCACTCCGAACTCTCTAACACTCACCATCACTTTCTGCCTAGTACTTTGCATGAATATTCTCTGACAGAAGAGTAGGATTGTGCTTGCTAATATGAATTACGTCCTGCCTAATTTTCTACTAGTCTCCAGAATCTTGCACATAGCCTGCTGGTGGGACTCAGTACATATGGCACTTTCTAGTTCTCCTTTTTCCTAAATCGCGTGAATCCAAGCTTCTCAATCCTTCCTTAAGTTTCCGAGAAAACTTCAACCCTTCTGACAAATCCCAAGTACTTGTTAAAACATTTTTTTTCATTTGAATTGACTGAATTGTCCCAGTTTAAGAATGAACAAGGACTAAAGCTATGATCATAAAGAAGGAAAGGCAAAAAAAAAAAAAGCAGTAAAGTGAATCTGGGTGAGGAAAATGTGAATAATCTATAAAGAGTTTAAAAATATAAAGAGCTTGAGTTAATCCAAATGAGTTTGAGTTGGTTCAGAAGTCAAGAAAATGTTCTTTCCTGGGGAGAGGAGGTGTGTAAAGCCCCTGGAGCATCTGAGAGAGTTGACTTCTCTCCAGACACATCATTTCTTTCTTTTTCTTTTTTTTGCTTTTTTTGCTTTTTTGGGGTCACACCTGGCGACGCTCAGGGGTCACTCCTGGCTCTGCACTCAGGAATCACTCCTGGCAGTGCTCGGGGACCATATGGGATGCCGGGGATCGAACCCGGGTCGGCACAGGCCGGCTACGTGCAAGGCAAACACCCTACCAGCTGGGCCATCGCTCCGGCCCCCTGGACACATCATTTCTGAAGTCAAGGGCAGTTTCTATAATAAGGTAGCTAGAAGCACATATGAGCTTTTAAATTTAAATTGTCATTAATTGAGGCCAGGAATAAGATAAAAGAGGGGTTAGGGCACATGTCTTGCACATGTCAAATCTGGTTCAATCCTGACTACCAGATGGCCTCCAATGCATCACTGGGAGTGGCCGTAGGGACCCGGGGGAGACCCTGACATCATTGGGCCTTAGACGCATCAAAACTTCAGACCCGAATAATAGCCAAAGCCCCAAGCTGCTGAGAATATCAGGGTTTTTACACAGACATGCAGAATACCTCTTGGGAGCGCCCCACCTTTCCACCCCCACCCATAAATTTACACTGTCTAACATTAAGTTCCCATATTCAATTTCCTGTCATATCAGGCACCTCAAGTGCAGAGATGGTGGCCCACGTAGGCATGATAGAAACAGAGAACATTTTCATCACTTCTGTTGGGCGATGTAGATCTGGAGATCTAAAGTGGGCGCTCTTGGCTTCCAGTGACACACCTTGGATTCGGAGACTCTCAGGACCATAGAAGGAGAAGCAAGACAGAGCTAGAAAAGCTTCACTGAAGACACTTGCTCCTGCATAGAGGCCCTTTTGTAATTCAAGTTCTTCCCTCAAGGTCTTTTGGAATGTGTTTGGTATTAAATGATTGACTGTCCTTAGTATTACTGCTGAGGTAAGACAGATGACAATTAGGAACAAGGGCTAGAGTTCCCTGGTAAACCCATAAAGCCTGAGTGGCAGGGAGCAGAAGGTCCCAGAAGTGAGAAAACTGGACCGAACTTGGTCTGCAACAGGCTGAAACTTATAAAGGCTCAAGTCAGCTGGCACCCCCTCTCCAAAGGCAAATCCCGGTGCCTAAGATAAAAGACGGTGGGGGGGAAAAAAAAGGAAGGATCGTCTGACTCCTGAGGTATCAAGTAATTCTTTTTAAGCCCTATTTCAGTGACTGAAACATAACGCTGCTCTGAAGCACATAGAATAAGGTCCCAGTCAAATCCCACATAAGCCTAAAGCAAGGAAATTAACATTTTGACATTAACATTTTAGAAAAAAAAAATAGCTGTTTTTGGTGGTTTTTGGGGTGGGTTTAAGTCACAGCATGCCAAATTAGGGGTGAGATTCAAAATGTTCAAAACAGAGAGGTGACCTGAGGTGGCCGAATTTATTCCCAAGGGAAAAATCCCAATGCCCAAGGGAAAGCTGCCTCTGTGAGCTCAGAGAGGGAAGTTAACTTTAATTAAAAGCATTCCGCCTGAGCCAAGCTTTCTCCTTGGAGACATTCACCTGCCATTTTAACTTCTCTTTACCTAGTATTTCCAGGCTAGTTTATAACCTTTCACAGTCCATGGGCATAAACATTAAGCATATGCTTCTCCCACAAGACAATCCTATTTTTACAGCCCTTTAAAAATTAAAATTAAAAGCACAGATGAGAAAAAAGAGGCCTGGCTGGATTCTTCTATAACAAAGTATTATAATTAGTGTATGAGGAAGAGAGTATTTCCATAAACATCAGCATGCCATGCATCCAGTGAAAAAAAAACAGTCTGTAATTCCAAAGCCAAGCACAAGAAGAGAAAGGAGCAAATCGTGTAACTAACTCCTCTCTATAATGGGTGCTAAGAAAAGACCTATGTGTGTCTCCAAAAAGACTGAAGTGCAGAAATTTAAAGACATGTTGTTGTTGTTGTTGTTGTTGTTGTTTTGTTGTTTTGTTGTTTTAACCCCACCCTATAGGTGAGTTTCCAGAGGTAAAAGAATTTTGATTTTCCCATAGCTCTACTCCACAAGCTTGCTCATATTTGTTATATTGGATTTAAGGTCAGAGGAAAACAAGGTTTTGAAGCCAATAAATGGTACTTCTTTGCTGGGGAATATCAAATAAATACTTTAACCTTTCAAGTCAGATTCTCTATTTATACCCCATCTAAATGAAGCTAGAACAGTGTTTCTCAATGTTTATTATACATCAAAATAATCTGGGGATCCTTCAAAACAATATTAAAATCAGGGACCTACCCTACCAGGGTAAACGTATCAGAACTTCTAGGGTGTTGGTGCAAGCACTGGGATGGTTTTAAATCTCCAAAGTTATTTCAACATGGAAATAGGGTTGAAAAAACATGTGATTCAGGACAAAACTGAGTCTATGTGAAGAAGGAACTAGTGGTAGGAAAATGTGTATGCACACAACAGTATTGAAGGGGCAAAGATGAGGCTATGAATGACACTTCTCCACGAAGTGTGGCTACTGAGTGCCATTACTAAGCATTTACCAGAGCCTCATTACATACATTTGCAGGTAGAGTCAAGTCCTACCTAAAAAAACTTATTTCTGAAATTCAAACTCTATTCATGTTTTGGAAGGAGGCAATGATGATAAATATAATTGGCCTTGAGGTATTTGCTTACTATTATACAAACTTCCTGGTAGATCACGTTTAGATTATTTTTGAAGTACGGATTTTACAAGTTCCTAGCTTTTTAAAGAGTAGAAATACTTTGCCAATCACCGAAAGCACAATAAGCTTAAAGGAAGGTCCATTTGATAGAGCTGAGGTGCAGTTTTCCTGAGAAAGTTGTATTTTACAAGTATTTTGACCCAACTCAGAAAAGAGAATAGTGAGTTGAAGAAGACCAATGTGAGAAAGTGGATTCTCCTTTTGGGTCATTTAGCAAAGAAGTTAAAGTAGGCAAATAGGACTTTAGAGCAGAGATACCAGTTGTAGACAAACTCTTCAGAAAAGAAGTCACAAAATTAAATTAGATATAACACAAACAAGATAACTTTTATGTCAAAATAATTCTTCTTTCTGAGATATTTTTTCTTTATTAGTCCATTAAGTAAATATAGATAGAGCACCAGCTGCATACCAGCTCTAAAGAACGGTTATTACTGTAATGAGTGAAAGTTTAGTATTTTTCTTAGAATGATTATATATGCCTTAGCAAGAATTTGCATGTACAATTATAGTTTGTGAAGAAAATTTTCTAATATAAATTCCTGAACCCAGTTATTATTTAATAAGGTTTATTTTTGCTAGAAAAATCTCACTATAAATAAAAACTTCCCAGTTTTTTCCTAAGTTCCAGGGGAAAATCATTCTGATAAATACTGGCAGCAAAGAACAGAGAACATTGGGAGAGAAGATTTATGGTTTTCTTAACCAAAATTAAGTAAAACAACATCATGATTCAATTTCTCTGGAGTTATGACGTTAAGAAGGTAATATTTACAATTTGCAAATAGCAGAAAAGCAAGAGCATAAATTAGCTTTAAGTGCTGAAAACTGAAAAGTTTCTGCTCAAGACTTTTTTTTAAGGGGGTGGGCAACTGGGCCAAACCTAGTGGGGCTAATCCTAGTTCTGTGCACAAAGATCTGTCATGCTGGTGCTTAAGAGACCAATGAGGTGCCGAAACGAACCTGGTTGGCCATAGCCATGTTCAAGGTAAGCATTTACCTCCCTGTATAATCCTAAAATTGTTCTTTAAAATGTCACGTCAAATTTCTTTTATATGAAAGCAATTTCATTGAATCTTAAATGCCTATGTTGTTAGTATCCTGCCATTCAAAACAACATTTTCCTTTTAATTTTTTTTAACTGAAGTCGGTACATTTTAAGTCCCATGTGTGTATCATTGTAAATCAATGACTGAAGAGACTATGATAAAGTTCCGGAGTAAAAGGCCATTTCTATCCTTAATAAAAAAAAATGAGACCACGTTTGCCAAACTTACCCACCTCCTACCACCTCTCCCACATGGTAACCACTAATTTGGTTTTATAATCTAAATGTTTATTTTGTTTTATGTTTTGTTTCTCTGTGGGCCATGTATAAGGGGAAAAAAAGTGCAGTGTTTATACTTCTGCATCTAGCTGACCTCACTAAGCATACCCTCTCGCTCCAAACACTTAGCTGCAAATGGCAAGATTTCATTTTACTTTTTAAGAGCTGAGCATGCTCTCATGTATCTATAATACATCTTTGTCCAACCATTTCTCAAACTCTGGTGAGATTCTTTCCAATTCTATGCTATTGTACAGACATCTGCATTTTTTGACACAATCGGCCCTGCCCACGACCCGGCCCAAGGAAACGCCACCACGGCTCGCGCCCTGTTCTATTTTTATTCAGCCATTTATCTCTAAGAAATGCTAGGAAAGTCAAAGACCGGACTGGGCCTATACAGTGAAGACGTGTCCTTCTGGGGTAAACATGTCCATCTCCCTGACAATGTTGAGCACCTGAAACCCTGGAGAAAAGAAGAACCACAATACTGTGGCAAAGCTGTACAGCCTTTTTTATAAATAGAAATATCTGCCTACTGACTGATCATAGAACCGCCAGGAAGCCAGTCAGTTTGCATCATGATTAAAAGAGAAACTGTCTGCAGAAGAAAAGGGAAAACAAAAAATGATTCATCATATAGTTTGAACTTCAGAAAGAACAGTATAGAAAACCCACAAAGCAGTATGCTTTGAAAGAAAAAATTCTCCAGTCCTAAACAGGGCTTCTCATGTTCAAGGCCAAGACCTGGGATCCAGACGTCAACCCTTCCATTCTGTCTTCTGTGTTCTGGCAACCACAAAAATAGAAAGTCACTGAGGCCAGCAGGTAGTACAGCATATAGGGAAGACACTTACTTGCCTTGCATGAGGCTGACCTGAGATCCATCCCTGGTATCCCATCTAGCCTTTGAAGCCTGCTAGGAGTGATCCCAGAGCACAACGCCAGAAGTAAGCCTTAGGTACCACCAGATATGATCCCCAAACAAGTAAAAAATAGAAAATCACAATGGAACCTCAGTTTTTCTCTTAGGTTACTGAAAAACTAAGCACAGAGGGAGCCCAATAACTTAAAATGGAATTATGGGAAAAGACAAATTCATGACTCTTTATAGTTACCTCATATGATTTAATCTTTCTGGCCCTTTATTTCCACATCTGTAAGTGTTCTCCCTCTCAGAGGGCTATTTCCCAGATTAAATATGACATGCAAGTAAAACTCTGTTATAGATATTGACATAAGGGATTATTTAGAGATTAGTATATGCAGACATGGTCAATACATTTTCTTCAAAGTTGACTTTTTCCACTAGTGCTCCTCCCCCACCGTAAATCTCAATGATGTAAAATTATTCAAGTCATTTTTCTTCTGTCTTTCTGGCACCAGTTATTGTCTGCTTAAACAAATTGGCCAGTGACTATTTTTATGACTTTTCTTGTTTAGTTTTTAATAGTCCACAGTTATTTTACTAATAAATACATTTTGTATGTATAAAAGCTCATTACAAAAAGTGGCTTCTTCTGCTGTCCTGGTTCTCACTACACAATACACACAAATCTCAGTGTCTTGCCACAGAGGCCAGGGCAGGGGCAGGGAAACTGGGCACACTGGTGTTGGGAAATTTGCACTGGGGAGGGATGGGTGCTGGAACACTGGATGACTGAAACTCTATCATAAACAGCTTTGTAACTGTCTATCTCATGGTGATATAATACAATTAAAAATAAAATTAAAGGGGCTGGAGCAATAGCCCAGCGGGTAGGGCATTTGCCTTTGCACGCGACCAGCCTGTGCCAGCCCGGGTTCGATCCCCGGCATCCCATATGGTCCCTGAGCACCGCCAGGAGTGATTCCTGAGTGCAGAGCCAGGAGTAACCCCTGAGCATTGCTGGGTGTGGCCCAAAAAAGCAAAATAAAAAAATAAATAAATAAATAAAAAAATTAAAATCTTTAAAAGAAAAGAAATACATGTAACTACTTTCATCCAGCACATCAACTGTCTGGTCTCCTTCTTCCTTCTTTTCTTATATTTCATTTAGAAAACACACGCTCCAAAGACCTCATCAACATGAAATGTTACCTTGCATAATAACGCAAAATGTTTTAAAATAAGGAATGCCAGAGCAATCAAGACCCTGCCAAGAACTCCACAGGCTTCCTCCACAGAGTCTACTTTAACATCCATTCTATTAAAGCACTGATCATAGTCCATACCATCCACTCTAGCAGAGGTCAAGTATTGTTTGGGTTTGCTTTCCCAGAGCTTTCAGATGAACCTGAATAAAGACATAAAAAGGAACAACTCTTTTGACAGTAATGCTGGAATTTAACATTTAGTCCTTTCCTTCACTCAGGAATCACTCCTGGTGGTGCTCAGGGGACCATATGGGATGCCGGGATTGAACCCGGGCTGGCAGGGGCCGGCCGGGTGCAAGGCAACGCCATACCTGCTGGGCTATCGCTCCAGCCCAATAAAACTTTTTTTAATTTTTTATTTATTTTTTGCTTTTTGGGAATTGAATAATAATAATTAATAATGACTACAAGAGTATGCTACCCACATGGCAGAGCCTGGCAAGCTACCCGTGTCATATTTGATATGCCAAATACCAGTAACAATTATAGACCTCATTCCCATGACCTAATGGAATGGATTGAGGCTCTTTATGTACCTGGAGCAAGCAGGTACCCTTGGGCTCTACTTGCATGAGACAGGACATATGGAGATGTTACTGGTGCCCGCTCAAGCAAATCGATGATGAACAGGAAGACAGTGACGATATTAGCTATATTTTGAGAAGGAGCAAGGCCAATTGAAAGAAAGGAAAGTTGAAGTTAACTGGAGCATCAACATTTATTCAAAATGTTAGACTAAATTAGAAACAATGATCTGTTAAGAACCTATATATCCTCTTGTGCCTTGAAGACATCAAAGCATGCAATTAATAAACAAGTAACAGCGCCAGAGTGATATGCAGTTGTGTCTTGAATAACTTGGATTCAGGTTTGATCCCCAGCACCCGATATAGTTCCCTGATTACTACGAGAAGTGATCTCTGCACACAGAGACAGGAGTATAAGCCTGAGTACCAACAAGTCTGCCCCCCCCAATCAAAACATAATAAAACAACAACCCCCAAAACAGAAAACACCTTGAATTTGACAAAATGATTTGCCAAATGCTGATTACATACTTGCAACAAACAATCTCACTACATCACGACATCACCAAACTCAGTAGGGTTTTGTTTGGTTTTATGTTTGTTTTTGGGTCAAGCCTAGCATTGCTCAGGGCCAACTCACGACCTGTACTCAAGGATCACTCCTGGCAGTGCTCAGGCACCATCACTAGTACCAAAGGTAAAACACAGGCTGGCTGTGTGGAAGGCGAATAGTGCCCTACTCATTGTCTATTGCTCTGGCCCCAAGTTCAGCAGGTTTGAGAGTGAACCAATGGTCTATCAAGTTCAAAACATTCTATTTCAACCATTCCATAAGTACTACAGAGTACAAAACCTGGAATTCTTATCTCATCTTGACCCTCACCCCAGACAGAGCTTTTGGGCAAACTTCTAGTCCATGTCTAACACTATAAAGTTCAAGACAGATGGAGCCGTCATGGGTGCTGATCTGGCTGGAAGGTGGGAAGGTGCTTCCTGTCTGGAAGCTGCACGGGCAGAAGCAGTGATGACCACTGGTGTCTACTGAGTATTTCTCTGGGTGGCCATGAAAGTAGCTATGGAGACCAAGGGGCAGGAACAGTTGGATCCCTTCTCTACCTTCTTTGAAGACGCATGCTTATTAAGAACCCATCTAAGGAAGAGGTCTAAGTTTCTTCAGCATAAATGCTTTTAGGAGGACTTTCCCAAAGTCACCTTTGCACCTTGGGATGTTTACTCAAGCAGGCAGAGAGTGTCTTCCATCTCTACCATCAAGACCCCTTCACTCAACTGTTCTTTCTACAATCATTCACTGATAGGTGCTGACCTATGATTCACACAAACAAGGCAAGTGTGGCAAAAATTCTCTGAGTCAGATGAGAAGAAGACAGGCAAAGTCAGGCTTACTTGCTTTTAAAACCTCTACAGTCATAACACAATGAGCCCTCTGAAAACATTCACATGCAAGAATATAAATGAATCAAAGGGCAATCTGTGATGGGTAGAAAACCAACAGCCCTTAACACCCACAGATGGCAGCTCCCCAGATTCACAGGAACTAAAGACGCAAAGACAGAGCAAGCCTCTACTATAAAGAACAAATTAGATTGTTGGAAAATTTCCTCAAGCATATGGTTCTCTCAGAAAAAAAATGCAGATGGTTATAAATAACAAAGCTATTGACATTCACACTAGCTGTAAAATGGGAAGAGGTGTACACCCACACACACATACACACACACACCCCACAGTTATCTAAACTATAAGTACTTCATTGGCTTTTAAAAATAGTGCATTCCAAACGACAACAATATTTCAGTGAAAATGTAAGCTAAGTGCTAAGAAAATATCAGAAATAAAGACAGAAGTCTCTCCTATAATGATATGTTTGTTTTTCTTTTCCTTTTTCTTTTTTTTTTTGCTTTTGTTGTTGTCATGCTTTGGGCTAGAACCTAGAACCCAGGGCCTCAAACACCCAAAGTGAGATCCCCTGCTGTGCAACATCCTGAACTCCTTCCCCTTAATGAGTCTTTTATGGTAGTAACAGATCTGAAACACATTCATATTGGGGTAGGGAGAGAGCTCAAGTGGTAGAGCACAAATCTAGCACGTGCAAGGCCCTGAGGTCAATCCCAAACACCCAATGCCCCATTCCCCAATACTGCTTTTGTAAATCCGGTTGAGCAAAGACTGGTTAGGCTCGAACATCAAATCATCAGGTCTGAAAAATGGGCTTAGCATTGCTAGGAATGCCCCAGGCTCCCTCCTCAACACCTCTGGGGATGGCCCCGTTTGGAAAGAAGATCTCAGATATAATCAGATAGTTCCCCAAGCCAGGTCACCATAAGTGTGGAGAGAAGACTATTAGAAAGCTGTGAGGAGGAGAAAGGAGAACCTGACTGGGCAAATATGAGACAACCAAGAGAAGCAGTAGCCTAGTGTCAGACCGTCTTTCAAAGAAGGGAAGATGTCGGGCCGGAGCGATAGTCCAATGGGTAGGGTGCATGCGGTCGGCCCATGCTTGCCTGGGTCTCGATCCCCCGGCATCCCATATGGTCCTCCGAGCACTGCCAGGAGTGATTCCTAAAGTGCAGAGCCAGGAGAAACCCTGAGCATTGCCGGGTGTGACCCAAAAAAAGCAAAAAAAAAAAAAAAAAAGAAGGGAAGGTGTTCTCAAACATGGGGGGGTGTGAAAACTGGTGGGAGCATAGCAGTCTCTATCAGTAAAAACTGAAAGCAAAAGAGTGAGAGGAAGTCTGGTACAAGGAGATTAAGGTTGAGGCATGCTCTAGGGTTGAAATTGTAAATAAGAAAGAGGCTTGACTATCCCTGCCTGGATCCAGGGTTCCATCCGCTTGTCCTTCAAACCAGGGACAGTAAGGAGAACTCTGAGCTCAGAAAGGAAGTGAGGGCCTTGAACTCACTTGGGATCCATCACAGACCTTCCTGCAGGGACACCTGTAGGCTGAATGGTGTCGATCTACATGTACTGAACAAAAGGAGCTAGCAGTGTCCACCGGGAAAACCCCATTAGGAGAGTCTTACAGGTGACAGAAAATAGGACATCAGACTAAACCATGCTTCCAGAATTTAAGAGCAAAACTCAAACAACATAATTGCATGTTGCACACTACTGGCTTCCTATGTAAATAAATCTTGATGTGAAATACAAGATTTTAATATTTAAAAGTTATTCTGATGATTTAGTAAATTCTGCAGCATAGGAAGCAATGTGAGATAGGATACCCCGTGATTGTCTCTTTTCCACTCTCCCTCACCCTCCCCGCACCCAGTTTTCTGGGGATTTGGGTTTTGTTTTGTCTTTGGCCAAGAATAGTTTAACATTTAAAGATGGGGCCAGAGTGATAGTCCAGTGGGTAGGGCGTTTGCTTTGCATGCGGCCGGCCCATGCCGGCCCGGTTCAATCCCAGGCATCCCATATGGTCCCCCCGAGCACCGCCAGGAGTAATTCCTGAGTACAGAGCCAGGAGAAACCCCTGAGCATTGCCGAATGTGACCCAAAAAGCAAATAAAAAAAAGTGAGTTAGAAAATAAAAATTATTTGGAAAACTATTAAATTCTGAGTACTGGCTTTTGAAGCTAACAGGGCCCCTCAAAACCTAAAGACAAAAATAATTAAAACACACACACAGAGGGGACAGAGAGAGAGAGAGAGAGAGAGAGAGAGAGAGAGAGAAAAGAGAGAGAGAAAGAGAGAACTTCTAAGTGATAAGATATAAAAGCTGTTCAGTGATAAAGTCAATAGCGGCACTTTTGTAATTGTCTAAAAAACAAAAAAGTCACAGATTCAAGAACAATTTAGAGAGTCTTCACTAAGCATAAACAAATAAGTTTAAGACACAAGAAGACTAAATAATATTTATGAGTTGAATTACTGAAAATCTGAACATTAATGCACTAATTTGGTATACACACCATGTACAGCAGATTACTCCATATTTTTAGAAATGCTACAATAAAACAGCCCCCGACTTCATTAAGGTCTACATATGTCAAGGTGCTCTGTAATTAAATGTCTATGAGAGCCTGCATTGAATACTGTACATTGAATACTCTACTGAGTTCAGCAGAGAATCTCTGAATTCTGCTACTAGTGGTTAAGGAAGTTATTACCTACTGTTATAAAGGGCCGTGCTGAGCCAGAGAAATAGACAGCACAGCAGCTAAGGTGTTTGCCTAGAATGTGGCTGACATAGGCTCAATCCTTGGCACTCCATATGAAACCTGAGCACCACCAGGAGTAACCCATGAGCACTGTTGGGTGTGGCTCTAAACCAAAATCACAAAATAAACAAGTACAAAAGGGGTGGCTTATAGCTTGGGAGTCAAAAGGCCCTCATCAAACTACCAGGAACCATCCTTACCTTCTAGCCTTCATCAGTGAAAAGAAGCAAGTCTAATCTATTCCACTGAAATCTCTATTGATATCCAGCTTCTCTGTGATTCTCTGTGAAATATGCATTAAACAAGCATTAATGCTATGAAAGCAGAGCACTGTAGTGTACACAGGAAGCATTTGAGGATTTTGTTTAAAACATGTATTCCCCATGCAGTTGGTCTGTGGAAAGGGTCAATACTCTGCATTTCTCACAAATTCTCAGTGATGCTACTGTTACAGCTTCCTGACCTTACCTAAGAAGACAAGATATTGGAAGTTTTAGAGATGATTAGTAATGCTTCTTTTTCCCAATCAGGGTATAAAACTGACGTCTCAATGTATTTAACTGACAAAAGGTAAATGACAGGAAAATAGGTTTTAAGGGACAAGATGTTATATAAGCTGGGCAGCTAGCCAGAGGTGATAGAAAACAGAAGATAGCAACAAAGAGATGGACTGGCCCATTGCTCATTAGAATTAACAGGTAATAAGAAAAACCATCGGAATTATTATAGGATTACCTATAATGAATTTACTTGTTTTGGGATTTGGGGGGTCTCAACTGGCTGTGCTCAGGACAGACTTCAGGCTCTATTCTCAGATATCATTCCTCGTAGTGCTCAGGGAACCTTTATGGGGTGTTGGGATCAAAGCTAGGTTAGCTACTGGCAAACCAAGCATTCTTTGGTCCACCTATCAGAACGGATGACTAAAAGAAGATGTACAGTGAGTTGATATTTTTAGAAACTTACATATTTATATAATTTAAGATATTTCAGAATAGTTCATATCAAATATGGTATTTTCCCCACACATTTTAAGGGCATGCATTTGGGGGGTTGTTTTTGCTTGGGGCCATATTTAGTTGAACTCATGCCTTACGCCTGGCACAAGGATCACTGTAATGGGCTCGGGGACCAATACGGGGTGCCAAAGATCAAACCTGGGTCAGGTGTGTGCAAGGCAAGCAATTATCCACTGTATTATCGCTTCAGTCTTGGAGGCCACATTTTATCATATGGCATTTTCCTCCCAAACAATGAGTTTTAGAGACTAAAACATAAATGCCTCCGTAACCACAGAGTCCTTCAGAGGCATAAACGGCAGAGGCCTGCCCTGTTGTAAACAGCCATCTGCAGCCTAACAGCTACAAGAGGAAGAAAACCGTACTCTGATGATGGGAGCAAATTCTACCTTTTCTTTCCTTTTTTTTTTTTTTTTTTTTTTTTTTTTTGCTTTTTTGGGTCACACCCAGCAATGCTCAGGGGTTACTCCTGGCTCTGCACTCAGGAATTACTCCTGGCGGTGACCAGGGGACCATATGGGATGCCGGGATCAAACCCGCATTGGCCGAGTGCAAGGCAAACGCCCTAACCGCTGTGCTATCGCGCCGGCCCCCCAAATTCTACCTTTTCTGGGAACATTTTAAGAATTGTGCTGATGCTATATTTGAAAGGCAAAAGGAAAACTAATTATATTGACATGTTTCCTTTCTCCCCCCCCCCCCCCCCCAAAGAGAGAATCCCAGAGAAGGCTTTCTCTCCCCAGACACTGCAAAGCATTTCCCAATGTTTCACCTGAGACAAACCTTCACAGACACTTTTATCCATTGGGCGGAAGGGGAGAAAGAAAGCACCATAATTAACCAAAGAGGAATGGTCTGACCACCAAAGCCAAGGAAGCGTTTTCTTCAGCAAAGCCTGAGTGCCAACTGCAGTAAACATGCTATTTAGTCAGGATGTGTGTTCAGGCACTTGCACCCAGGACATTTTCAAAATAACTATGGCGTCTCTTTCCTTTTTTAAGTAATTAACAACTTCAACAAATTCCAAATCTGTGTTGGTGGTGTGTGTCAGTTCTGACTTGTGAGGATCTTTTAGGGGAGGGAGATAGCCCCAAATCATGCTCAGAGGAGTCCCGGGCGACCTCGAGCCACACTCAGGAACTACTCTGGAATGGTCAATATAGGCTCAGTCGTGCGTGGGGGCATCTGTGGTGACTCCCACGGCTGCTTAGGAAGCTGCATGCTCTCAGGGATAACTTGGGTACCTGAGGATATAAGATTCTGACCACTCTGGCTCTGTGGTGATTTTTGGTGGCTTTCTCTAGTAATGAATTAAGGGTAATGTTTTCCAAAACAACTTCAATGAATCCCTCTAAAAGGTACAGAATAAAATGCTTCAGGCAAGTAAAAAAATAAAGAAAAATCATAGCTAGCCCAATAGTTGTTCTTTTTTTTAATCACTTCTGGCTGTGCTCATGGTTTATTCCAGGCTCTGTGCTCTGGGATCACTCCTGACAGAGCTTGCCACTACTCTATGTAATGCGGGAGATGGAACCTGGGTCAGCCGTGTGCAAGGCAACCCCCTATATTCTCTACAGGGTTAGGGTTAGGGTTAGGGTTAGGGTGTTTTGGTTAGGGTTAGGGTTATATATAGCCCATATAGTCCAACTCATGTCTTAGAGCACAGAAAAATATTGAAACCCAGTGGAGAAAAGAGGCTTAACCAGGTTGCCCAGAAACCCTGGCTCTGGCACACATTGGAGTTTTCACCAGCGTATCTCAGTCTCAAACTAAGAGTCAATTCTGGGATATATTTCATTCAAGATCATGGATTTGTGAGTTATTTATTTGCATCTTCTTTTTTTACTTGGCTTGAGGCCTCTAAATTAGGAAAATGACAGTGGGTTTAAGTAAACTTGGGAAATAAACTTGATTTGGATACATAACAATTCAGATTCAGTCTGTAATTTGGGTGGGGCGTAGACATTTAAAATTTATTATGCTCACGTGTAAGCCCTACCATTAACCCCAAAGTCGGAGTCTTTTGGATGTTCAAATTTATATATTTCCAGCATTCTTCAAGAGAGGATATACACAGATTAAAAACAGAAATTTAGATATGAAAGTGCACAGAATTTACAATGGTATCCTACACTTTGTAAATATTAAGATGTATAAGTACTGCAAATAAAGCATTTGGAGGAAAAGATGTTCTTTATTAGCTACCAGATATACCTCTGAAGTATTTGTGCTGCATTTTAATTACATGTTCTTTGATAACATCCCAATGATACTATTCTATATGGAGAATATATTATTGGAGAAAACAAAATGTAACTCAGTCTTTCCTCCAGAATTACTGACAAGAATTTGTAATTGATTCTTGAATAACATGAAAAACAGTTTCATAATTTATTATCAAGTAACTTGTAAGTATTTGGGCTGTATTTAAATTGAGAAAAATTGCCATCCAGTGTGTTCATATGTTGCTCTAAGATTGTGGTCATAACAGATTTCAAAAATTTGTTTTATTTGATAACACTTCATTACTACTTTGTCAGAGTCCCTTCCAGAGCCAGACAGGGGCCCACATCAGGGAACAGACTTGAAGACTACATACCACCACCTCACAGCAAACACACTCTGGCATACTATCGATCTATCGATCGATCTATCATCTATCTATCTATCTATCTATCTATCTATCTGTCTGTCTGTCTGTCTGTCTGTCTGTCTGCCTATCATCTATCTATCCTGTATGTACTATATGTATACTCACATATACTATATATACTCATATATACTATATATAGTCATAGCAAACACATTCTGGGAACTATATATTATATATATAGTATGCACATATATACCATGTGTGTATATATACATATATATATAAAATGTCAGAGTGTTCTGCTATGAAGTGATGGTATGTAGTTTTCAAGTCTGTTCACTGATAAGGGGCCCCTGCCCTGGCCTCTAGAATATCTACATATAAAAATATGTATGTATATGGCATACTATATGTATATGGCATACTATATAATATGCCAGACTATGTTTGCTATGAGGTTATGGTATGCAGTCTGCTCCCTGATATGAATCTATCTATCTATCTATCTATCTATCTATCTATCTATCTATCTATCTATATATATATATGCATATATATATATACCTGATATGCTTATGGACATAAACATAAACATGTCCCATACAAATCTTTCAATTCCCTCAATCCATCCAAATAAAGTTCCTGCTTTACTCAGAATACCTAAACTCTGGATACCATAATGATGCCATGAGTCAAGAAAGATTCATCTATCACCCGACATCATGTCATTTTCCACTGAGGTCAATAAGGCAAGTATGATGTCTGATCACTTGCTATCCAAGCCCGTTTATTCATTTACACCAAAAGGTAGAGTTTTATAAAAACAGAAACAAAGCATCTGTATAGTATCATTATTCCACTTATCCCTGAGGGTCTCCCACTGCCTGGCGCTATCATGAAGAAAAGGTTGATGTCAACTGAGATAGTTTCAGCTCTTAATAACAATTAGGACAGAAGCCTCTAAACCAGACTGTCTTGGTCCCAAAACTGGCACCATCATTTCTAGAAGGGTATACCTGCTTAATCATGTATCCTAATACCTAAAAGACATACTGAACATTTTAAAATTTACCACAAATAATGTCTCTGAGGAATAAATAATACATTTGAAGTGCTCAGTCTCCTTCAGAGAGTAGCAGGCTCTTAAGATGCATCAGCTAAAATCATCATGGGGGAACCCGGTATGGTCCATGTTGTTTTGAGAGAAGTTACCTCTTTGAAAGCAGAACACTACCCACAGAAAACATAAGGCCAGTCAACTTCCCTAGAAACGCTTTGCAGAGTTGGAAAATAACCAGTAGTCATCCACAAGCAAAGAGTGAGTTTCTTTCCACAGTGAGTGAGTCGATATAAGGATTTGTAGCTCTAATTGATGGGAAAGAAGTGTTGTGGCATGGGATGAAATTATGCCCCTGCCTCTGATTTTCTTTCAAAACAATTATGAGTGTTCTGCCTAATTTCTTGTCCTTTAACATGCATAGTTTTGACAATCCTGTACCTTTTGTTGCATCAAAAGAGAGTTTAGGTTTTTTTTTTTTGTGTGTGTGTGTGTATGTTTGGGGGCCACGCCCACTAGTGCTTTGGGCTTCCTCCTGGCTCTACATTCAGGGATCCATTCAAGATCACTTTTTATTTTCTTTTTTGGGTCACACCCAGAGATGTTCAGGGCATACTCCTAGCTCTGCCCTCAGGAATTATTCCGCGGTGCTTGGGGGGATAAAAATCTGGGTCAGCCGCATAAAAGGCAAACACCCTAACTGCTGTGCTAATGTTCAAGCCCCCACAGATCACTCTTGACAAGTTTTGGAGAACACTATTGAATATCAGGAATCAAACTTGGGTGTGTGCATACGAGGCAAACACTCTACCAGCTGTTCCTTCTCTCTGACCCATTTTTGCCATCTTTACACACAATTCTGATCCTCTTATTTTCCTCGGTAGAACAGGACATCCTTCACTATTTCTTTTATTGTGCTTAATAAAAGAAATATAAAAAGTGGGTACAAAAAATTGTGCTTTAGTGAATAGAGCCAAGCAGTGCTTGACTGATAACTGAAGTTAAAAGTTTCCATCAGGAAAACACAAATTATATAAACCTAATTTTTTTTCCAAAAGGAATATAACACTAGGACCACAACAACTTTTAACGTTTTCATAAGTGAGCAATCTCTTCGCTCCAGGGAAATCAAGATACAATTAACAAAACAAATCTTGTACCCAACACCTCTGCCAAAGAATGTGATGATGTCAGACTGAGTCCTAACACTGAAAGGCAGGCCCGGGACGCCAGCGGTCCAGCTACCACAGGTCAAAATATTGAAAGTTACAAAACAAGCTAAGAAACCGCCCAGTAAAATAGCTTATGCTGGGCGGGGGAGCTAACTTAAAGGACTGGATTACATGCCTGGAAAGTAGAGGCCCCAAATTCAGTCTCTGGCACCACATACTCCGCAGCCACCCAGCACCATGGGTAGAGCATGGGGCCCTCAAGCACCAGTGAGGGGCGGCCTTGGTGGCACTTGGGCATGCAGAGTTGTCCTCTACGGCCTCAGCATCCTGGGTCCAAGCAGTAGCACATCACAGTGCTAGTACTAAGCCCCAGCAGAGGACATTTAGGGGGCTCCCCCCAAAAGAGTTTTCATCCTTCTGCTTTGACAGGTAAGTAGAGTTTCACAAAGTTTTGTAAAATCAAGAATACCTTTAAAGAATACCTTAAAACTCTTGACCTATGTCAAGTCCCTCCATACAACTATGGAGAAACACACCCAAGAACAGGCCAGGAACCACCTTCCTTTTCCTTTCCTTTCCATGCCTGATCCACCAACTTAGATCAAGAAGGAGCTTGTGAGAGATGAACATATCTGAGTTTAAGCATTCAGGCCCCTCCTTCTCTCTCTCTTCTCTCTTCTCTCTCTCTCTCTCTCTCTCTCTCTCTCTCTCTCTCTCTCTCTCTCTCTCACCCAGCAGTACTTTAGAGACCCTCGGGAATACGGAACCAAGGACCCATAGAGGGTACAGAAGCTGGTCTGGCTCATCTGGTCTCCAAAGTAAAACAAATCTCAAGAAAGGGACTGAGTTTGGAGTAGGAGGTCAGGAATCTCCTCATCCCAAGGACAGAGCCCTAATCAGATGAAATAAAAGCAGAGCCTTCTGAAGTCCAGAGCCAAGACCCTTTTGCCCATATACTAGGATTATATATTCATTGATCTGGAAATTTGGAAGAAAATATCTCATCGTGGCCGTGGGGAGGGGGAAGAGCCACGTGCCTTAGCAGCAGACAGCTTTTCTCTGGCAGAATCTCGCCAGTCAGAGGCACTTGCCCTGCAGCAAAATCCATTCTCATGATCTGGAGCTTTGGCACTGGAAATAAAACACAGGCTTAAGGATCCCTAAACTGACTATACACAAACGCCCTAAATCAACCTCCAAACCCTAAGAGTTGATCACATGAAGTCAAAAGCAGATATGCAAACCTGATGTGCAAACAATCTTAACTACCTACAAGGTCTCAAATTAATTGGAACTTAAAAGGCAAAAAGTCCTCCATTTGACAAGGCTAAATCAATTCTCTCTGTACCCTCATCCACAGATATTCTAAGACCCCTATACAGATGCTGGCCAGACATGCACAGAATGTATGGTATATGAGCTACCTCTTTGAAAACTGCATATCCAACTGCCATAATTGGTCAAATTCTAGCTCATCTGCAATGGAGCCCACCAAAAGATGCTCTTACTGGTTTAGAAACTACAGAATTTCCTTGTACAAAGAGCCTCTGCCTTATCTTGTTTTCCCGTGGTAGAAAGACAACCAGGAAGAAGACAGACCACTCTAAGAAAGCAAATCATAAAACCATTCTGATCTGAATTGATAAATGAACTGAGGTGGCAAGTTTCCCCTTTCTTAACTAGGACAGCCCTCTTACTCACTCTCTAGCATGAAACACACACAAGCATACACACACACACACACACACACACACACACACACACTTACATGCATGCAAAAAGCCTAATGAAATACAAAAGGGCAAGCTTAGAATACCACACACAGAGTTGCAAACCTCAAGGAACCTTGAGCAGATTCTGTCTTCTGCATTTACAAAATAAAGTTAGGAAAACCTATCTTGAGAACACAGTCTGGAGATTAAATTAGGTAATCCATGTCAAATTGCTGACTCAGACCAGATTCTCAAATGTCTTACCTCCTCTTCTTTCCCTGAGATGAGTCATTTTACCTGTCCTATATTCCAATCCTTTGAAATTCCAGGCAAAGAAGTATCCAGTTTCAGCAGAATAGTACCTAATGAGTAAAGTATTTCTAGGTAACAAGGGTGTGCAAAATAAGTGCAAACTTTTCTGTTTCACTGTCAATCTGTTAAAAAAATTTCTAGTCATGACTAGTCATTATATATGCAGAAGTTATGCAGAAAGACTTAACCAGCAGAAGCTAGGTGATGTTGTTATGTTTTAAATACAGACACTGCTTAAATAATGCCACACTGTAGCCAGAAGTTTGGTTCTTCTGTACCTGATTTTAAACTGTTTGGTTCTTCTGTACCTGATTTTAAACATGTGTTTAGCATGGCTAAATTAATAGCCATGCTACTCTTCAGCAGTGGCTGCTACAGGATCACACTTCCCTTAGAGCAACTGCTTTGCTTATAAACCAAAACATAGAATCTTGATGGGAAAAGAGAACATCAAAACCAAACCCAGAACTTAGTAATTCATTGCAAATGAAATTCTCTCTTTTGACAATCTTCTAAAAAAAAGTGGTGTTTACTGGAAAATGTCTTGGGTGAAGTTTTTTAAAGTTTAATGAGCTAGGGAGATGGCTCAAAGGATTGAGCACCAGTGTGATGCTCAGGGTTTTCCTCTGGTTCTATGCTCAGGGGTCACTTTTGGCATTGCTTGGCCCAGGGGCCCAAACCCAGAAGAGCAGTATGCAAGCAAGCTGACTTATCCCATGCATTCTCTCTCCAGCTCTAAATAATTTAAAACACTCTTCATGAATTTGAGTGCCCTCCACAAAATTTCAAAATGTATAGTTAAAGAGTCAGAATATGGTACAGACAGCGACAGGGTGTATAGTTGAGAGGTCAGGTGATGGTATAGACAGCAGCGGGGTGTATATTTAAAGAGGTCAGGTGATGGCACACACAGTGGCAGGGTGTTTATTTAAAGAGCTCAGGTGATGGTACAGACAGCGGGGTGTATAGTTAAAGAGGTCAGGTGATGTCACACACAGTGGCAGGGTGTATATTTAAAGAGGTCAGGTGATGTTACAGACAGCGACAGGTTGCCTGCCTTACACTGGGCCAACTCAGGTTGAATCCCTGTTATCCCAAATGGTTCTCTGAGCCCCTACCATGAATAATTCCTGAGTGCACAACCAGGAATTACCCATGAGCAGGAATTGCCCCCCCTGCAAAAAAGAAAAAGAGATTGGGAGAAAACTGTGAGGGGTTTTCATTATGTTTGCTAGAGCAGAGTAACAAATAAATTCCCTCTTTGGATCAAAGACCAAACCATTCTCATTAAAAATAAAGATAAGAGACAGGGATATGACTTAATGGTAGAGAGTCCACACGCCTCCACACATGTGAGGCCCTGGGCTGGACCCATACACAAAAATAAGAATAGGGGCCAGGGATAAGGCTCAAATGATAGCGCATGGTTCACTAAATAGCCCTTCTAGCACCTTATATCTAGAGAGAAAACATTATGTAAGTAAAAGATCTCAGAGTCAGAGCAAAGTCCCCCATAAACATGTCTACCAAGTTGCTAAAGAACTTGTTCATAGTAACTCAAGAGGGATGAACTGGAGGCTCAGGCCAGCATTTCCCCAAGGCTAATTGGTATGCCAGGGCACCATGCGATTCCTGACGATAAAGACATGAGTAAGACACCCTCCAGGCTTTGGAGAGGGTGAAAGGTCTAATGGAACAGGAGGGTGTACAGAAAACTCTAACTTGGGTTTACTGTTGCGTCCAGCTGAGAATAAAGCCGGCACCAGGAAAGGACAATCAGTTTAATAGCATTCAAACATGTTTTCTTATGGTGCCACCTAAGTCTTAAAAGTGAGCGAGAACTAGCCAGGTAGCAGGAGTCAGAGAGGAGACCGGACAGAGCGGAATGAGGCAGCGCTGCCTGCACCCACATGTGCAGGGGCGTGTCTGCCGGAGGAGAGCTGTGCACTGAGCTCGCTGGGCAGGAGGCTGCAGAATCAGACCCATCGCTAGACTCTGCAGCAGTGATTAAAGACTTAACCATAATACCAGAAGCTGATATTTACTGTGGATTTGTTATGCTGCAACACTGTTAAAACACGTTGAAGCATTATTTAATTTAACCCTCCCCCAGGACCCCATCAGACCCATTTTTCAGGTGAGGGAAGGTATTGAGGACTGGAGAAGTGAAGCCAAATGCAGTCGTCAACACAACTTTTAAATGGCCAGCTGATCCCAACAAGGAGGGAGAGGGGAGGGAGGGAGAGGAAGGGAGAGAGGGAAGGAGGGAGAGAGGAGGGAGGGAGGGAGGAAGGAGGAAGGAAGAAGGAAGGAAGGAAGGAAGGAAGGAAGGAAGGAAGGAAGGAAGGAAGGAAGGAAGGAAGGAAGGAAGGGAGGAAGGAAGGGAAGGAGAGGAAGGAAGGAAGGAAGAAGGAAGGAAGGAAGGAAGGAAGGAAGGAAGGAAGGAAGGAAGGAAGGAAGGAAGGAAGGAAAAGCAGTAGCCATCTAACTATATAGACAATGAGGAATCATCAACCCAAGGTTCCTAAATGAAGACAAAAAGCCCATCCAAAAGGTGATAAGCCGCTTTATAGGAACCATAATTGGTTAAAACTACGATGATGTTATTAAATGAAGTGACTCAGAGGTGAGAATGTGCTTTCTGGGAGTAAAAAACAAACCAAAGATCAAAGGATAGGACTAGTGATTTCTAATCTCTAAACCTGACAAAATAAGAAGATTATTAACATGATCAGGAAAGAAGTTTATCCTTATGGACTTTTAAAAGCATGTAGTCTTCAGCAATAATCTCTTGTTAAATATTTGAAAAATAAGTCAAATAAATAAGTCAGATTTTCAGATCTGAAGGGTTTTTCCCCATATTTAACATTTTTTCCCACAAGAGTAGCTTTTGAACACTTAGAATGTTTGACTCTATTACATCAAACACAATATTTAAAAAGTTTTATGTCTCAGTGGTTTATCATATGCTGTTATCATTTGCTCGCTTTTCAATCCACTTAGCAGAAGACAGACTTTTTTTTAGGTAACTAACAGGATGTTTTAAACATTCTCATTTCCTCGTATCTTATTAAAATGTCTTGCAAAATGTTTTGACAGTTTACCAATTATGTCAAAAAACCCTAAAACCATTTACTCACATGGAAAATTAAAATGCAAATGGATCCGTTTTCCCCTTCCTTATTACACTACCTTTTTCTTCCAACTGTCTCCAAAAGCTTCAAGTGAATGCAAACTGAAAATGATTTCAAATTCAACCATTTGGAATCTTTAATTCCACGAAGACATGGATTCTGTGCATTTTGTAAACCTGCTTAAAACCCCAATAAAACCTTACTAAGCTTTTAAGCCAATTGTTTAAAAATGTGTATACAGATGAAATGAACCTGACTCATGAACTATTCAGCCTGGAATTGCAAATCATAAATCTTATCCCTGTAAACAAACCCTAGGAAACTCGGGGCTCACTAATTTCCTTTGGTATTATGATGCAAAAGTTCTCATAAATTTTAATATACATAGAAAACTAGGGATGCCATTAAACAATATTTGTTAGTAAAATGTAACTTCATTCCTAATTAATCTGGGGGCCCAATCAGAGACAGGTGCAACTCGCTGATAATGCCAGGGAAAGACAACATCCCTCAAAGAAGGGCTGGAGATACAGTAACAGCTCTTAAGGAGTTTGCCTTGCAGGCAACTGCTCCGGGGTTCAGCACCCCATAAGGCCCTTTGAGCCTGTCAGGAGTGATCCCTTAGCGCAAGGCCAGGAACAAACCCTCAAAGCTGCCGGGTGCTACCCAAAAATGAAAGGGGGTGGGGGGAGAAGAAGAAGAAAACATCCCAGGAGGAAACAGATTTCCTCAACTGTGGAAAGTTCTTGAACATTTGTATTAGGATTTTTTTGTTTACAATGGCCCTTCCTCATTCCATTTAGAACCTCCCATTTCCATGTCCCTTCAATAGAAGAGTTTGTAAAAAGTTTTCATTCCATGATCACTGGTACCATTTAGAACTTGAGGCCGGTCTGTCTGCAGCCCTGGCAGAGATGGGTTGTCAATTCTCCACGTTTCACCCCAAACTTAAACATAAATAACTCCAAATCACCAAAGAGGGGAGGAGGGGGACAGAGATGTTAAAAGATTGTGAAAGAACTGTTAAATGACCCGGTTCTAGAGGCCAGAAAGCAGGTAAGAAGCTTGCCTGGCATTTGGTAGCCCATCCCGTCAACGTTTGGTAGCCCATCCCCTGAGCACAGAGCCAGGTGTAAGCCGGGAGCACAGCAGGAAGTAGCCCATCTCTCCCCCCATTACCTAATTTTACTGATAAGGAAACTGCCGCCCTCAAAATGGGCCAAATCCTCAGTTACACAGACTAGAACTATAGATACTGAATGATCAGGATCACGGTGACAAGAAAACATTTTAACTCCAGTGAAGGCTTTAGGGGCTGGAAGAGTGTCTGTACTTCACAGCACAATCACTAAAAAACTCACTTCCTGCGCCCCTCCTAAAGGCTCCCTCGCTCAAGCCTCTGAAAATAGAAATCAGGTGGGCCCAAGGTTTTGGATTTTAATCCTTGGATTTCTACCAAAGGACCTTCACTGGGCCCCATGCATCCGTGCAAGTTGGGGGTCCCGGGCGCCCTGCACCGAGTGGGCGTTCAGCCCGTAAGTCCCTCCTTCCACCTGACCATGTCCACTCCTAGCTCAGCCGTGCCAAGTCGGCCGTGGGGCCAGATAACATTCCTTGGGAAATTGTTTCCTTTATGGAAACTCGGATCCAAGGATTCCGGGCCAAGAAGCCGGCCTGGGGGAAACGTGTAGCCCTTCCCCAGAGCTGGAGCCCAGACTGTGGCGTCTGGAACGGGGCTGGCTGGGCCGCACCCGGGCTGGACTTGCAGCATCGCCTCGGGCCGCGGTGGCTCCAGGTACGCCAGGGGCTCGGGGAGCCCTCGGCTGGCGCCGCTGCAAACCGCTGCTCCGCGGCCGCGCAGGGACGACCAACTTCTCAAACTTCCCTTTCCGGGGGTGGGGGTGCGCCCCTAAGGCGGCCGGCACAACGCCTTTCCTGCCCGCTCCAGCGGGGGCCGAGCGCGCCCCGCGCCCCGACTCGCCTCCAACTTTTCCCTTGTCTTTTCGCCCCCCTCTCCAAGTCCGGCGGATCGCGGGGTGCACGGGCGGGGTGCGCGGTGCCCGCCGCTCGGGGAAACTTTTCGGTGTCCGCCCGAGCGCTGACTTTCCGCGATCGCCTGTCAAGCGTGGCGAAGGGGCGGGGAGCCCCGGAGCCCCCACTCTCCACCCTCCTCCCCCAAAGCCCCGGGGCTGGAGGTGGGGGGGCACCACTCACCCGACTTCTGAACGTGCGGTGAGATCGTGCTGGCGATGCGCATCCACAGGACGAGGTGCAGCGGCCACAGGCCCCGGAGCAGCCCCCGACCCATGGCAGCCCCGCTGCTCCTCATAGACCGAGCCCCGAGCGCGGCGGGCGGCGCCTTCCCCGAGCCCCGGCAGCGCTCGCTCTCCGGACCCCGCGCCCGGCCGGCCCGGCAGCGGTGCGGGCCAGATGTGGAGGTGGCCGCGGGCGGGCGCCGAAGGGGACCCTGGAGGCCGGCGAAGGCGCGGGGAGGGCCCCGGCGGCCGAGGGGAGCTGCGCGGGGACGGCCGGCTCCGGCCCGGGCGTGTGCGCGCACGGGGGTGTCGTCGGTCGGGGCGCGCGAGTGACTCACTCCAACTTCACCCGGGCGCTGCGGGGGAACAGGAAACTCCTCGCCAACAGCTGGGCAGGACCTCGCGCGGCCCGGAGCCTTCTCCCGCTCGGCTGCTTCTAGCCCTGGCTGCCTCCGAACTGCCAATCACGTCCCCGAGACCAGCCCCTCCCGGGGTTTGGGCAAACTTTCCCCGGTGCCTCTCCGCGTTCCTGCACCAGCAGTTCCTCCGAAGTGACTTCGTGCACGCCTTTCAGAAAGTAGCAGAGGCTGGAAGGTGATCCTGCTTTTTCCCCTGCAGCGCCCCCTCCCCACTGCGTCGACCCCCTCGCCTCAACTTCTCTTAGACTCCTCCTTGGGCCTTTGGACTTTGGGTTTTCAGCCTACCAGAAGCCACTCGTGAGTGGAAGCTGATATCGAATCCGTTTTGAGCATATGTTTCCCCCACCCGCCGCCAACACCACCCCCAAGGGAAATATTTAAGTGTCGCTTCATTAAACTCTTGCTGCAGTTATGTGTGCGAGCGTGGTTATGTGCCAAATGTTTTTCTTACACTGGGTCAAAGCGCAGAAGTTTCCCCCCTCAAACTCTAATGTGCAGAGGGAACCCCTGACAGTCTTGTTAAAATGCAGATTCGGATTCCTTATATCTAATCCCTTTCTGAGAGCTGGGGCGGGGATATGGGGGGTGGGGCCACGAAAGGGCCCCTCCTCTTTATAAAGGGTCTCTTCCAGAGTGATTCGGTGACTCCATGGATATCATCAGCCTTCCCGAAAGAGAACAGATAGACATGTTGTCTTCAAAGTACGTAGAAAAGGTGAAAAAACGAGGGGGCTGAAGTGAGCTCACTGCCTGGCCTTGAAGGCCAGTGTTGCCAGCAGAGAGTAAAACAGCCTCTTTCCTGGGGGGACGGGAGTGGGGGGGAGAACCATGGGGCTGGTTAAACTTCCAGCTCTTGCTAGGGTGAACAGGTTTGTCTCCAAGCAAGCCTGATTTCTACCTAATCCCTCAAATTACTTATTAATAGAACCTCATTTCTATGTCCTATGAAGACTCATGCAAGTCAAGAATTACAAGCTCACCCCATGGATGGTTCTCAACAACATAAATGCAGCCCTGTACAGCCTTGGTTGGGAGTTCTTCCTAGCATGGAGCAATGATTGCTTGCGGAGGCATGAGGCCAGAGGCCAGGAGAGACACTTACTGAGAATGTATGCAAAGAGCCTTCCAAGAAACTGTGTACCCAGCAGCCTATTGGAGCCGCTTTAGTGATACAGGCAGGTTCAATTCAAGCTCTGCTTCTCTTCCTTACCTCCGAGTCCTTCTGACCTTGGCCCTACCGTCCCTGAGTTGGAATCTACTCATAATACCTCATCTCAGGTTGGGTCATTCTGAGCACTTACTCTTGGTTTCTAAAAATCAAAGCATAGCTTAGCTATTCAAACTGCAAATTTGATTATAACAACCGTCGGAGTAAAATCATTTAATGTTTCATGGCTTCCCAACGCTCTGGAGATATAGGATAAAAATATGTGTGGTTTTATCTATTAAATGCATACACACACATCGGCGCGCCCCATATCCTGTTTGCCTCCTAGCTTCTCCTGCTAAGGAAGAGTACCTTCTCTAAATTCCTAAAGCACTCACCGTTTTCTCCTGCAGTCTCCTGAGTGTGCACATCTTTCCCTTTGTCCTTTATCCAGACTGCTCCTGGCTCTCTGCAGGGCATCATTCCCCTTCGTCTCTCTGAGTATTTATTTGATTACAAGCTTCCTTGCATCATCTGCATCTCTATTTTTAGCAGTTACTCCGATTGTAATTTTGAATGATTTATGTCATTCCTTATCACCATTCCTCTCTCCTACTCAAGTTTAGATTTCTCAAGGACAGAATTATACAGCTCAGTGCTGTATTCCCTAGCCACTAGTATACGATGGGTTTCTAGTACACATTTGGTAAATGGGTGCATGATGGAAATAATAAAGATTCAGAAGAAAAAAGTTACTTCATCATCTTTTATTTTGTAACTCTGGAAAAGTCCATCTATTTTCTAGTACTTTGAGATAGGATCAGGGTGAATTTCAATAAGGATGATGTCACTATTTCATCTTTGTCTTAAAGATGAAGGTTTTTTTTCCTGTTTTCCCAAGTAGCCCTGCATGCCATACATCACTAGATCACTAGATCACTAGACATCCCATTGTTCATCAATTTCCTCCAGCGGGCGCCAGTAACATTTCCATTTGACCCTATCACGTGCCAGTGTAGCCCATGGCATCTGCTTGCTTCAGGAATACGAAGAGTCTCAGACTGTTGGTTCAGGGTCTTGGTGAAGAAGTCTGACCATCTTGTAGGTGGGCAGCCACATGATCTTTTGACATCCTGTGGGATCCAGTCAGTAATGGCTCCAGTCCAGCGGTCGTCTCCAAATTGCATTACATGTCCAGCCCATCTGATTTTCGATGCCTTGGCAAACAAGACAGCGTCCCTGACTCTAGAATGGCGACGGATGTTTGAACTCCGGATTCCTTCTCTCACTTGAGTGAGGCATGATATGCCATACATAGACTGCCTTTTTCCCAAAATGCATTAAAGTGAACAAATACCCACTTGACTCCAAAGACTTTCTTTACTATGCTTATTCCAAAGGTAGATGTTTTATAGTTTTTGAGATCATGTTTGAGATATTTATATTCCATGGTACAACTTGAAATACTTAACTAGAGGTCTTGTCATCACATATAGCTATTGTTAGGTTTTGTGCTTATTGTTTCTGTTTGTTTGGTTGGCTGTTGGTTTGGACGTTGAAACTGGCAGTGCTCAGGACTTATTCCTGGTGCTCAGTTTACCCCTGGAGGGACTAGGGCATCAGATGTGATGCCAGCGACTAAACCTGGTTTGGCCATTTGGAAGGCAAGTGCCTTGCTGGCTATACTATCTCTTTATGTCATCTCTGCTGGTTCTGGCTTTATTTGCCTTTAATATTTCTGATTTGGTTATCAATCTCATAAAACTGAGAACATAAATTCAGCAATGTCAAGTATGAAATCATGTTTTAGAAATGATCACACTGTAATCATAGACACAAATTCACATAAATTTTAATTAGACATGCTTAAAATTGTGGTACTTTTATTTTAGGGGTTTCTCACTAAAAGAGAAGATTGATATACCTGATCTAGACATTGTTTTCACACATAGCTATATACTGACTTAAGAGAGACTTCTGTTTAATCACATAGGCATTAATGTAGATATTTGCAAATAGAAACAAAACAACATAAAAGCTTGACTCAGGGGGCCAGAGAGATAGTACATGTGTAAGCACTTGCCTTGCATATGACTGACCCCTGTTCACTGCCCTGAGAACCACCAAGAGCAATCCCTGAGCACAGAGTCAGGGGTTAACTTTGAGCACCAATGGGTGTATCCTCACCCCCTAATAATAAAAGCTTGACTCAAGACTTAACCAATAAGAAAGGAAGTATTTAAGCCCTTACCAAATTGAGAAATATTCAAACAAAAACTTGACCAAAAGCTAGTTTATATACTCGCATTTTTAACATTTTACAAGCTATAAATTCATACACACAAAACAATTAAATGAATAAAAATATGCTTATTTTGACTGTAACATTTGACACACAGCTGTTGAGTTTACTGGCAGCTACAGCCATGAAGGAGATTTCTTTTCTAGTAAACCAACCATTCTGTATACTCAGCTCCTATCTTCTGAACACTTTTCCTAGACTGTAGGCACAGACACAATAGTAAGTATTGGGATGTTGTGTAGTCTTCCAGGACTATTCATGATTCCAGCCTTCCTGTCCAAGAAATATTTGTGATTCTTTTAGTCTAACACGAGCTCTCTTCTCTCAGGGGCAGTGCAGAAATCACTTGTATTTTACCTGTAGTGTAAGCATGACCCATTCTAACAATGCAGACTTATTCACTGTGCAGAAATTCATCTCAATAATTATAAAGTCTCTGAAGCATAGATTACTAATTCTAACGCTTGGATTCACATAGTCCACATATCTCAACTCTTCAGTGCCGTTCAGCTCTCAGCGTATGTGTTATGACTTCCATAGGAGGAAAACTAAGAATATCTCTTTCCTGAGTCCATTTCTCTCATTGAAATTATTCATAGAAATGGCAACTAACCATGATGCATGTTTGCAGAAAGCATGAATTGTTTCTTTTTGGGGTTTTTAAAAGTAGTATATTAAGTTGAAAAAAATACATTTTTTAAAGGCAGAAAGAAAAAGTGATTAAAAGTGATTATCATTTGTTATTTCGAGCATGTTCTTAACCTTCATGTTACACATGAAGAAACTGAGAATTAGAATCCTTGGCAACTGTCACATAACAAGGAAAAGACAGAGATCAAATTACTACTGAGGCCTTTCTTACTTTAGAATCTATACTCAGAAGAAATTGATTAGGTAATTGATTCTAATCCCCTGACCAGCTTAGTCACCAATGTTTTTGCGGTTGTGTCTAGAAAGTTAAGAGCAATCCTCTAGTCTTATTATTATCACTTTCATATATCGAACTCCTTAATCACACCACCGCCATTACTTTTCTTATAGAAAATTCCTTTGCTTAGCTTGTATCATGTCTTCATCTGCCATGACTAGTGGGCACATCACAATTGGAGAGTTACTTGAATTCTTTCTCATTTGCTTTGGATGCTAACTCTCACTTCTCTTGCTTAGCACTCTCCTTTGAATTCCATGATTGTATCCTGAACTCCATGATTGTATCCCCCTATTTGCCAACACTTTGATGTTGGACCTTTAGTCTCTGAAACAGTAAGAGTGAATTGTTTTCTTGAAATATATATGTTGAAGCCCTAATTAGTACTGAAAGTACTTGCCGTAGCAATTAGGGAAGAAAAAGATTTTACCAGTATGCAGATAGGAAAAGAAGCCAAACTATCACTATTTGCAGATGACATGATACTATACTTAGAGGACCCTAAACTCTCTACCAAAAGCTCCTAGAAACAATAGATATGTAGAGTGGCAAGTTACAAATCAGTACCCAAAATTCAGTGGCTTTCCTATATGCAAATATCAAAAGAGAAGAAAGTAATACTAACCTATTCAATAAAGCATGCATTTGAAGATAGGATCCTTAAAGAAATAATTAGGTTAAATAAGATCATAAAGACAGAGTCCTGGGCCAGGGAGATAACAGAGGTCAGGAGATTACTTAATATATGCATATTCTGGACTGTATAATTTCCTGAGCACTCCACACAGTAGAGCCCCCAAGTATCAAAGAGGAGACCCTAATGGTCCCCTGCACTGCAGAGCAAAGCACAGCTCTGTATCCTTACTTAGGACCTAGCAATAAACAGTTAGTATCATTTGGAGGAGCCCCTGAGCCCCATAGACCTATCTTAGGAGGCCTTTCTCTCCACCATAGAAATAATAAGGGGTTCAGATATGAATATAAAGGCCTGTGAACATATGATAAGAAGGTAAGCTATCTGCAAGTCAAGTAAAAGGCCCTTGAGAACAAAATTTGCCAACACTTTGATGTTGGACCTTTAGTCTCTGAAACAGTAAGAAAGTTTCTGTTATTTAAACTACCCAATTTATGGCATTTTAATATAGAAGCCCATGCAAAAAAAATAAATGTGCTCCAAATTTCATACCTGCTTATCCATCTATTCTCTCTTCATGTTTTTATAAGTCTGTTTCCTCCTACAAATTGGTCAAATACTTGTGGTTACTTGTCATATCCTCTGTCCCTTTTGTTATCGCTCCTGAGGAGCCTGTGGATTTCTGTGGCTTCACTAATGAATTGAGGGTTTATAAACATAATTATAAGGCTCCAGTATATCACCTGTGCTACAACTATAACAGTTGCCTACTAAAATGATTTTATGAATTTTCACTAACGTCACACATTCCTTAGTTATGTTCCCAAAATGGATATCCCTTTGGTACACACACCTATATGAAGAAAACTCTATCACTAATGGGTCACCCAGGTCCAAAGCATAAAAGCCAGCTAAGACTGTTTCTATTTTATCTCCTATAACTAAATGACTCAGTCTATCTATTTACTTTTCTAAATGTCTCAAGTTTGTTCTGCTCTTATTCCCATCTCCGACATGATCTTTCTTTCTTTCTTCTAAATTCTAGTAAACATGATTACTTAAGTTTCCTTATCTTCTTACCCTCTCTAGTCTCATCAGATTTTACTACTTTCTCCAAACTATGAAAATATCCCCCTCCCAAAATCAACATTTGCAGTTTTTAAATAGATTTCCATTGTTTAGGGGGTAGAATTCAACCAACCATCCATTAGATTTTTATTAAGCCAGTATTTTATTGATTTATTGCTATAACCCAAATACTATGTCATGTGCGAAAGACATGAGAACCCTTCAAATATAATCCTAGCCTTAACTGAAGAGAATTAGACAATTGCTATAACTTAATGTGATACATAAGCACATGGTAAATATAAGATAATTAATTTCATAGTGATAATAAGCTCAGGACCCCACAAAGTTGTCATAAGAATCCACTAATTCATCATAACACTAAGAGAAAGTCTAGGGGAGAAATGTTTTCAAGCAGGTAAAAGGCATGAGGGAGCATGTTGCAGATAAAAGTATCAGCAATGTAGCACTAGTCTGAAATTCAGTGAGGTTATGAAAATACGAAGATTTTGGATTACCTGGGGTAGAGTTTATAAAGAGATACTATTTATGAACACCATCCTACATTAATCTCTGTCTTGTGATTATTCAGTTCCTCCCAATATAAGCAAAGGTTTTTAGGCCCACTGGTCTTAGGTTTTGTCTTCTTAATTTTTTTTGGCCAATAGGTAGTAATAGTAAATTAGCATGAATTAACATGTGTATGTATGGACAGGCAAGCTCACTTTTCATACTTTGATGAATATGAGAGTATTGAGCCCATCTTTGTCAACCTACTTATATCTCAAGGTGGACTAAGGTTGATACTTGTAGATGTGGGTCTAACTTCCAACTCTGGGCCAAATAAAACCTTATTAGCCAATCCAAGACTACCCCCCCCAATCAAGCCATAATATAAAATAACAAATGATGGCTGTTTCAATTGTGTATTTTGTCAGCTCAAAATAGTAAGTAAATAGTTATGAGGTATATGAACAAAGGATGAGAAATCAGTGGGAAAGTTCAGTTAAATAAATATTCAAGTATATATATGTTGAATGATCATATTGTGGGATTTGCTGTAGGAGTTGAAGATGAGAAGGGCATACGGTTCAATATTTCTTGTGGAATTATTACATTTTTTGTTTCAGGTTAAATATGCAGTTATAGAATATGATCAACACCATTATTTGATAACTCAATATCTATGTCCATTTTCTTTTTCCACTTTTCCATTCAAAATTAAGGTTTGTTTAGGAAGTAGATTTAATTACATTTTAGAGAAATGTCCCAATCATGCTTCAAAAAGGTATGTGGTCCAAACATGAATAAAGACAAGTAAGAAAAAATTGATGGACTGTGGCTAGGAACATTTTTTTTATTTCTGGATAGAAAGAAAAGCCAAGGAGAACCATTTTTCCCTTTGCCATTCCTGTTCCCTGCATGATAAAACATAAGTGCGTTTGGAATGATAAAACATAAATGAGATAATCACTTTAAATCAAAATCAGAGGAAGGCAGAAAGTATCACAAAGAAAAAAATCATTGAACCAATCCCAATAACTACTGTAATATGGACATTTCTTTTTACTTTTTGCTTTGTTTTTGGGTCATACTTGGCAGTGCTCAGGGCACACACCTAGGAGGGCTCAGGGGACCATAGAAGTTGCCAGAGATCTAATTCAGTTCAGCCACATGCAACGCAAACACCACACCCTCTGTACCATCTCTCTAGCCCCTTAATTTGACTTTTTCCGATTGTGGTAAAAACAATCTGCCATCAAAGATGTTAACGATCTCTTCATTCACTCACTGTACTCACATCTAGAATGGAATTGAACCTACGTACTTTTTCTCTCTGCTCCAGGTCAGCTTGGTAAATTGCTTGTCTTGATAGAATTTGGTGGGAAAAAAAAACAGTGCCCACTCTACTGATAGTCCTGTAGAGATGTTTCCTCTTAGTAGTTAGCAGGTAAGAGATCTGAGTACTCTGAGACCATCATGAGCTTAGGAAACCCAAGCCACAAGAGAGAAAAGCTCTGTGATAACAGCCTCATCAGTCATCAGCAGTTCCAAAACCCCTAGTGGAGGTACCAAAACACATGACAGAAGAAGCCATCTTGGACTCCCAATCCCTTGAAGTGCCTGAAGGAATACAATAATCAAGGTGATTTATTCCAGATCAGATTGGAGACTCAAGAGGCAAAGTGAACTGATAAAGTTTAGTTTCAGGTAGAATTACTGCTAACTGAAATAGAGAAGTCGACTGGTGAAAAGGAAAGAGGGAGGTGCAACACTTACCATCTGAGTAATAAACTGTCCAAATACAAAACCACACCAATTGATTAATTAAAAAATTCTAAAATTCTTTGCTTTCAAGGATGGTGGAGAAGGAGACTGGAGATATTGATGGTAGGAAACATACACTGGGCAGGGACAGGTGATGGAACATTGTATAACTGAGACCCAATCATGAACAACTTTGTCACTGTGTATCTCTCTGTGATTCAATTTAAAATAAGTAAGTAAATAAATAAATAAAAAATCCTTTCAACACATTATTAACCACACAACTCTATATGCAAAAGATATGTATTTAAATTTATTGAAACTTACAAATATGTAAAATAGACCGAGGGTTTATAATTTTATTTTAGCAGCTATTTAGTTTTGCATATTCATAGGAATCTCAAACTCCAAGTATGGCCCAAAAATTACTTGAGCTCTGACTAAAGTGTTTGTATTTAATTTTCAGGAGGATAGGATGCGTCAAAGGTAATTTTTATCAGAGGAGGGAGCAAATCAGAGATAAATGAACAATCCTATCTTTTTTATTTTTTTTTTTTTTTTGCTTTTTGGTCACACCCGGCGATGCTCAGGGGTTACTCCTGGCTCTTCACTCAGGAATTACTCTTGGTAGTGCTCGGGGGACCATATGGGATGCTGGGGATCGAACCGGGTCAGCTGTGTGCAAGGCAAATGCCCTACCCGTTGTGCTATCACTCCAGCCCCTGATCCTTTCAAATCAGTGATTTGAAATATCCATCTGAAAGATGCAGTTAGCATGTAAAGAATTGTCAGAAAACAAGTATGAAATAATAATTCTAAAGCAAAGTCACTATCATGGAGGGAATCAAGAGACAAGACAGTGCGTGAAGAGATCTGTTTGAAGAAATAGATGCCTAAAATGACATGGGTTGCAGCAAGGGATCCTCGTGCAGAAGACACTTAGTTTGCAGAGTTCTTGTGCTTAGGGGGCCATTGTAGCCAATTTTTTGCCCAACAGATATATTATGTAATATGTCAAACATAGGCTTCTGAATGTTTTAATATGGAAAGAACTTCAGTTATCACAACATCATATAGCATTAGATTATATACTAATATTCTCTACCATACAATAATAATAAATATAGATATAATATATAAAAATCTGATAGAAGGCTTTGGTATCAAATTCATTTTATTTTAAGCCATTTTTATTGAAGTACTGGGATTCCCAATACTGTTCATCATTCTTTCTTGCGTGCATTACTCAATCCAACACTAAGCCCATCACCAGAGAGCCTGGTTTCCGTCACTATTTTTCTGAGGACTCCTCTACCTCCACCCCAACATGTACCCTCAACTCCATAGAAAATATTCAGTTCTGATGACTTTTATCATTGTTTGTTCCCTTACTATGTTTCTTTTTAAAATCTCAGATATGAGAAGATCTACCTCTCCTTTTCTTTCTCTCCTCTCTCTCTCTTTCTCTCTTTCTCTCTCTCTCTACCTCCCCTTATGGAGTGGTGACACCTGGTCACATATAGATGAATAGAGCTAATGTCCTGGGATTCCACAAAACATCAAATCAATGTTATAGTAATATTTTTAAAGCTGTATCTTTTCTTCACTTGATCACTTGACATCCCTTTATTCATCGATTTGCTCCGGGCGGGGCCAGTAACATTTCCATTTGACCCTATCACATGCCAGTGTAGCCCAATGGCATCTGGTTGCTTCAGGAATATGAACAGCCTCAAACCACTCATTCAGGGTCTTGACGAAGAAGTCTGACCATCTTGTAGGTGGGCGGCCACGTGATCTTTTGACATCCTGTGGGATCTAGTCAGTAATGGCTCTAGTCCAGCGTTCGTCTCCAAATCGCATTACATGTCCAGCCCATCTGATTTTTTGATGCCTTGGCAAACAAAACAACATCCCTGAACTCTGGAATAGTGATGGAGGTCGGGGCTCCGGATTCCTTCTTTCACTTGAGTGAGACATGATATTCCAAGCATAGCTCTTTGGATTCCTCTTTGGGTGACCCAAATAGCATTCTCATCCTGATTTCGTAGGGCCCAGGTCTCTGAGGCATGTGTTAATGCAGGGAGAACAGTGGAGTTGAAGAGATGTGCCCAGAGCCATAGGTTCTTTGTACTTTTAGCTATTTCTTCAATGCTTTTGATGCCATTCCATGCTGCTCTCTTCCTCCTGCACAGCTCAGGTTTTAGGTCGTTCATCATGTTGACTTCTTGACCTAGGTACACATAACTGCTGCATTCAGAGATGTTTGTTCCATTGAGAGTGAAAGGGGCCTCTGGAACTAGTTCATTTCTCATAAACATAGTTTTGTTGAGATTCAGCCGTAGACCTATCTTTCCACATTCTCGGTCGAAGTCAGCCAGCATTTGTGCCGCTTAGCTAATGTTTGGTGTTATTAGAATGATGTCATCAGCGAAGTGGAGGTGGTTTAGTTGCCGACCATCTATCTTCACTCCCACTCCTTTCCATTCTAATTGTCACATGGTGTTCTCGAGATGTTCTCGAGAACATCTTTTCTCATAGTTATATAAATTTAAAATTAATATTATGAATAATTCTGGTCTAATTCATTTGAACAGTT
>JAJIBD010017032.1:0-17114 GCA_021461705.1 Cryptotis parvus
GATTGTATTCCTTTGCTGTAAACCTCCCAGCCTTGTGACACTCCCTGCATTGTGACAAGAGTGTGCACACAAATGCCCAATCAAGAGCGCTCTTGAAGCCTGGGAATCTGTGGATTAACTTCCAGTGCTTTGCCTAGTTCTAACACTCTATGTCCGAATTAACCAGAATACACAAACTTCCTTATTCTCTTACCATAAATTGATTAAATGAATTTAGCAAAAAACTAGGTTTTTTTCTCCTTAGGGGTCACCTGTCTCATCCCTTTCTTTCCCTAGTCAACCTTTTCTTGTTTCTCCTACCCATCTCCCAGGTCCTCTAGTAGAAATCCATTTTGCAGTGGTTATTTCTCCATCCATGAATTGAAGTCTCATTACAAAATGATATGCTCAAGTATGCTCATGTATATAATGAAGACTCAGTAAGATTTATTCAGTCTCCTTTAATCCTATGGCAGACACAATTCAGCTGTAGGGTTCTGGCCTTGCATGCAGCCAACCTAGGTTTGATTCCCGCATCCCATATGGTTCTCTGGAGCCCACATTGGCTTTTAACTATGTGACAAACATAATCACACTAGGCAAAACTCAGAATGCCTGAGGTAAAAATCATGGGGTCTGGCAAAAGTATCTCAAGTCCCAGCAAAGTTTTGTTAAGTTTTCATCTTTCTTGTGAGGCAGAAGTATCAGGAAGGTCATACAAGTGACAGGTCAGAATCCATGTCTGACTATGCATATCATATTCTATGATTAAATTCCTTTTATAAGTCACCACATCTAATGGCAGATTTTTTGGGGAGTGTCAGTCAGAGTTCCAGAAATGCTGCAGTGTCCAACCCTGGACACTGCAGACTCAGGCCATTTGGTGGTCTGGATATTTAAGTCAGGGCCTAGCAAATATGAGGTATGTGCTCTGACAAGTTATCTTCAGGTCCATATAATAGACAAAAATTTTTAAGAGAGTGTAGGAAATAATGAGGTAAAATAAATAAGTGTGGGCCCAGAGGGAGAGGAAAATAGTGGAGTTGGGAAAAGTTAGGGAATAAGAAAACTGCCTGGCATGCAGCCAACTCTGGTTCAACACTTGGCACCACATATGGTGACTCAAGTCTTATCAGGAGAGATGCCTGAGCACAGAGGCAGGAGTCAACCCTGAGCACTGCCAGATGTGCCTCCCAAACAAAAAAAAGAAAGTAACAAAGACACCCAGGTGGCCTGAAATGAAAGAATGTAATCCAGCCCATTAAGAGATCTCTGTATCCAAGACACAACATCCAAGGAAATAAAAGAGAGTCACCGCTAATATAATTGGGTATCATCAAATCAGAGAAAGAAAAGCAGAGTCCTTCCTGCCACGTCTGGACCCAGAAATAAGGCAGCCGGCCATAAGCAGGAGCCTTTGTGAATGGGAGGGCACCTTGATGGCGACTTTCACTCTGTAGAAATTTAAGAATAAAAATGTTGCTTAATGCATACATTCTTTCTGCTGTTTATGGAAGTTGTACTTACATACCTAACACAAAATTTATATAATGACACCACAAGGTGTGGCCCTTCCTCCCAAACAAATATATTCTTGACAAAAAATTATATAATGGGGAAAATTTTTTGGTCCCTTGGACCATTTGTGGAACCCACTATGACCACCCCATTCGTGACCCTGAGCAGTCAGGAGTGAGGTTTGAGTACAGCTGAGAGTGGAACAAAATACAACACAAAATGGAAATATTGTTGATTTGTTTTTGTTTTTTGGGTCACTCCTGGTGATGCTCAGGGGTTACTCCTGGGTCTGCTCTCAGGAATTACTCTTGGCAGAGCTCAGGGAACCCTATGGGATGCAAGGTAGCGAATCGGGTGGGCCAAGTGAAGGCAAAAGCCCTCCACACTGTACTATCACTCAGAACAAAGAATGGCAATTTTCTTAAAACTAAACATTACGACATATTTCTGAATAAGTTGAATCAAGGAAATCAAGGAAATAAATACTGTCAAGTTTTTCAACATACAAAAAGACTGGCCCCTGGAGATGAACCCAGAGCAACGGCAGAGCCTGGCAAGCTACCTGTGATGTATTCGATATGACAAAAAGCAGTAACAATAATGGACCTCATTCCCAACGAATGGAGAGGATACTGGTGCCCACTTGAGCAAATCGATAAACAATGGGAAGACAAGTCACAAGTGACATATGTAAAATAAGTGAATGAAGAGACAAATTAAAAAAAACAAACAAAATCTAACTTGTACATTTTGTGAAATTATGAATATGACAGAGAAAAATGGGCAGATAAGTGAATAACTATGTTGAGTTTTTTCTGGGCCAAAGTGCAGAAAAATGAACTAAATGTCCTAAATATATGTCCTAAACACACAGATAAATAAAAAGTGAAACGAGTAAGCTTTTTATAGTATTGAAAAATGTTAAGGAAAAGCTGCATCTCAGAAAACACAAGCAACTAACTATAAGGAATGATGAAATTACGCAATTTGCTGCAAGCTTGGCTGGAACTGGAAGATACTATGTTCAATGAAGAAGCTGGATGGCGAAGGACAAACAGTGGTATCAATTTTATGTAGTTCTTACAGTGACTGGATGGGAAATGCAATTTTTTAATGAGGAGATGCATAGATTACCAGTGACCCCTGAATAAAGAGAAGGGAATATTAGGGCCGGAGCGATAGCCCAGCATGTAGGGCGTTTGCCTTGTGCCAGCCGGGTTCAATCCCCAGCATCCCATATGGTCCCCCGAGCACCGCCAGGAGTAATTCCTGAGTGCAGAGCCAGGAGAAACCCCTGGGCATTGTCAGGTGTGACCCAAAAAGCAAAAAAAAAAAAAGAGAGAGAGAGAGAGAAGGGAATAGAATAAAAGAAAAGGAAGGGAAGAAGAGATAAATGAGAAACAATATGGACAGAAATAAAAGAATTCATGTCCATTAGTGGTGCTGAGGAATGACAGAGCTGAATATTCAAACACAGAGTGAATAACACTGAGATCACAAGAACCATACGTTAATAACCAAACTAAAAGCCTGTCAAGATGGCAGCTGGGGGTAAAAAAGGGGATAGGAGAAGGAATCTGGGAACAACAATAGAGGAAAGTTGACACAGGAAAGTTAACACTGTTGGCAGGGTCTGTCATGGAACAATGTGTGTCCAAATCCACTGTATCACTGTCTTCCCGTTCATCATCGATTTGCTCGAGCGGGCACCAGTAACATCTCCATATGACCTGTCTCATGCAAGTAGAGCCCAAGGGCACCTGCTTGCTCCAGGAACATAAAGAGCCTCAAACCATTCCATCAGGTCATGGGAATGAGGTCTATAATTGTTACTGGTATTTGGCATATCAAATACGACACAGGTAGCTTGCCAGGCTCTGCCATGCGGGTAGCATACTCTTGTAGTCATCTCTAAATCAGCATATTAATGAACTGCATGGCCGCAAGCGGCCGCGTGAGCCGGGCTGTGATAAGCTGGTTTGCTGGGTGGAGTTCTGACGAGGGGAAGAGTTCTGACAAGGGGGAACTCTCGTCAAATCCAACTGTAAATAATTTTGAAAGGTGCCTGAATAAAATACCAATTGGAAAACAGAAAAGCACCACAAACAAGCACAGTTAAAAACGGTCACATGCACTTCCTAAAGAGGTCTCTTGGGCATCTCAGTAATAACTTATGTGCTCACTATACAGATGCACTCGTTATACAGGTACATAGGAAGCTTCTTGGTAGAAATGGTTCAGGAATTCAGATCACAGACATGCACATTGCAGCTCTCTGAAGGGCCTCACAGTCACCCAGGAACTACACCCACGGTTTCAGGTTCCAGGATTCATACTTTTGCCTTGTAAATCTCACGTTTTGAAAAAGTGCTACTGGGAACCAAGACAGTCCTTCTCCTTCCTAGCCTAAGAGGCCCCAATGCTCCACCCACCTCCCAGAGCAGCCAATTGGGCCCTGCAGCCCCTGCACCCACCCAAAACACGGAAGAGCATCTGATAATCCAGACCAAAACTGAGCGTTTCAAATACTTATGTGGTCTACAACAGCATTTTCAGGAGAAAAAAAATTCACCATCTGTCAGTTTTCAGCTGTGTGGCTGATTAACTGACAGTATTAGGTACAGAACCAGTCCAGAGGCTCTGAACTCCCTTTAATACTCTCTTCAAACAGGGGGCTAGAGCTATAGTGGGGGGTGGGAGCGATAGTCCAGCAGGTAGGTGTTTGTCTTGCACACAGCAAACCAAGATCGATCCCTGACATTCCATATGGTCCCACGAGCACCGAGACGGGTAATTCCTGAGCACAGAGCCAGAAGTAACCCCTGAGCATTGCTGGGTGTGACCCAAAAGGCAAAAAAAAAAAAAAAAAAAAATTTAAATTGTTTCCTTGCTCTGCTCTTAGGCAACCTCAAACAACCTTTCTTTCTGCTCCTTTAACTCTATCCTGCCAGGCTCTCCGCTCCTCCAACTCACTCCTGCCAGCCAGACTGAGAACCCAGTCTCAGGGGACTCCTCTGATTTTCCCAACTCTTACATAACCCCATAATTTGAATATTGGCAATCCCATTAAGAAGTAAAAGACATCCCTTTAAGGGATCTCTGAAAAGGACCTAACAACCATCTGCCTGTATATTCATTTTAAGAGACAACAGAGAAGCCCCCTAACTGCACTCAAGGCTACTACTCCCCTTGTTGAGTGTTTCACATCCCCTAGGGCCAGAGTTGTGCTGCCACATTGGGAAACTGCCACAGCACTTCAGACTAGGAACAAAGCTACTACTCTGCTGTGTCCCCTCACACCTGGTTTTTCTGTTTCCTTACACCTGGTGTCCCTATTTTTTCTTTTTTGGGTCACACCCGGCGACGCTCAGGGGTTACTCCATCTCTGCACTCAGGAATTACTCCTGGCGGTGCTTGGGGAACCATATGGGATGCCGGGGATCAACCCGGGTCTGCCCGTGCAAGGCAAACGCCTGACCCGCTGTGCTATCGCTCTGGCCCCACACCTAATGTTCCTAGAGCCTGATTCCACCTGTACACGCACACCTGCACTCAGCTCCCCTCACCAGTCTGTTCCCTTCCTGGGTGTGACCCCCACTCCCCAGGGTTTGTCCTTCATGCCCACCCCCCACACTCAGTTCCCCCTGGCTTCTATCTGCTCCTCCAAACCCAGATCCTTAAGTGCTGAGGCTCCTCCTTCAACCTCACACCTTCCCTTAGGTCTCATTACCAAACTACATTCCCTCAACCTTGTATCCTGGGAGCTCTGGCTGCGGCTTCAGACTCACATCTGCCCTGGGCAACGGAAGCAGGTTTGTGTAGGACTACGTGCAATGATTTTAAGGAATAAAACCAAGATATTATCTGAAGAAATAACAGTTACCAGACCAGAAACATTTAGGTAACTTCCACTTAGGAAAAGCGGAACAGAGTGATGAGACTGGGAATGAAGACAGCAACAACCCAGAGAAGGCAGAAGCCCATAGGGGAGAAGAGAAACCTCAGCAGGAACAAAATCCCTAACAACAGGGAAGCAGGGCACCAGAGTCATTGTTCTTTGCCTTCACAACACCCTAACAAAAGACTGATCTAAACAGTAAAGCCCCAAGGCTGAGAGATTGGTGGAAGTTTTACAACAGCAGGTGGCGCTCTCTCCCCTTTGGGAAAGTACGCATCCTCTTGGAAAATTGTTACCCTCCCTCTCACACTAAATAAAACGACTTGATTTCACTTTTCCTTTCATCATGGAATTTTTTTCTTTATTCTTTTCATCACATCCGGCGATGCTCAGGGGTTAATCCTGCCTTTGCCCTCAGGAATCACTCCTGGAGGTGCTCAGGGGATCATACGGATGGCAAGGTTTCAACCTGCTGGGTATGAACCCTGGTCAGCTGTGTGCAAGACAAACGCAGGCAGCCCCACGTCTGGATTTTTTGATTTTTTTTTTTTTTTTTGCTTTTTTGGTCACACCCAGCAATGCTCAGGAGTTACTTCTGACTCTGAACTAAGGAATTACGCCTAGCGGTGCTGGGGGGACCATATGTAATGGCGGTGACCCACCCTGGGTCGGCTTCATTCATGCAAAGCAAACGCCCTACCCACTGCACTATCACTTCGGCCCTACACGTGGAATTCTTTGCTGTTTTTAGTCGTGCACCACACCCAGCAGTGTTCAGGGTTTCTTCTAGCTCTGCACTCAGGAATAAGTCCTTGCGGGCTCGGGACCGTACGGGATGTCGGGGATCGAACAAGGCAAACCCCGAGCTGCTGTACTACCTCTCCGATCCCTGGAATTTTCATGCTAGGAGCGGCAGAACCCCTGAGACAGTGGGAAGAATCAGGGCTGACTTCCCTTTCCTGCAAAATATAATCTCTCCCTCCCGACCAAGGTCATACAGGGGAAAACCCGGGTGAGGCGGGGACCCAGACCCGCGTCGTGAGCTCCTTGACCCGCGGCTGCAGTCAGGACTGTCCTGCGGGGCTGCTGGGACCCGGGGCTGCATGTCGCGGCGTTCCCGACACTTCGACAGTCCGAACAGGAGGGGATCGTCCCTCACGGCACTCACTGGCTCCGGGGACCCCACTTCTCCCTCCTTTACCCGCTCACTCACCGGCTCAGCTCCCCCCACTCCTGGTTTCCAGAGCCCGGTTCGCCGTCAGCCTCACAACGCGCTCCCGGCCCCTCACCCACCTCCTGCTTCTTCCCAACCGGTGTCCGGCGACTCAGATCCTCCTTCAGCGTCACAAAAGACTTGGGGGAACCGTCGGCCCCGTGGAGCAAGTTCGAGGAACAGCCCGCAAGGACACAAAAATAAAGAAGTTCCGATGGAAATGGCCAGGCTCCTTCAGATAATTCAGAAAGAATCCGGAAGTGGTCACAGCGCCCCAGAAACGGCGTTCCGCGTGGACTACATTTCCCACAATCCTCCGCGCCCGCTTCTTCGTGCCTCTCCGCTGTTTTTTACTGAATCTGGCTCAGCTGTTTTTCCTCTTTTGGAACCAGAGGTGGTTGAAAACGTGACCTCGGGAACAACTATCTGTTAAGAGTACACCATGGGGCTGGAGCTGTAGCCTAGCGGGTAGGGCGTTTGCCTTACACGCGGCCGACCCGGGTTCGATCGTGGTCTCCCATATGGTCCCCCAGGGAGGGATCCTCAGCATTTGTGACCCAAAGAGAAAAAAAGAAAACGGATGTTTGTTCTTACAAACATTAATTTTGTTGACATATCAGAAAAATAAAAGGTATTTTGCTTCATTCACCTTTATTTTTATTTTTTAAATATTTTTATAATAAGAATATAATAAAAAAAAAATAAAATTCATTTGAGCCACTTTCAGCAATGCTCAGGAGTTACTCCTTGTTCTACACTCAGGAAATACTCCTGGGGCCGAGGCAACAGTCCAGCAGCTAGGGCGTTTGCCTTGCATGCAGCCGACCGGGGTTCGTTGGATCCTCGGCATACCATATGGGCCCCCACGCAGTGTCAGGAATGATTCCTGAGCACAGAGCCAGGAGTAACCCTGAGCATCGCTGGGTGTGACCCAAAAAGAAAAAAAAAAAGGAAATAATCCTGGCAGTGTTTGGGGAACCATATTGGATGCTGGGAATCAACCCTGGGTCAGCTGCAAGCAAAACAAACTCCCTACTCGCTGTTCTATAGCTCCAGCCCCAATAGATGCTTTATTCATTTGATCTATTCCAAGACTATTCATTCCATGGACTTGGAATTATTTCACTGTTGGGTGACACACCCTGCTTTAAGCTCCAGCTACACTTAGCTTGCAGCCCCTCCTAGCTCAGCTAGGGAGGTTTTGAATCAGCTCTGGCACTTGTAAAGCCAAAAGGCCCACCTGAAGTGCTGCCTTCATCTCTAGATAGGATAGCCTGGACTTTGGCAGATTTCTATCTATAAAATAAGCTGGGAGAAAGGAGAAGAGCCTTTTTGCCATTTTGGCTTCCCTTGGTGTTTTGCCTCTCCGTCCTCTCCATTCTGTTGGGTTTCAACACATGGTAGCAGCCATCTTGGCCTACACGTGGCGGGGCACAGCTGGGAACCCAGAGTCTGGGGGTTTTTTCCTATTCTTGGATTGCATATCAGAACCTGTGATAGTAAAGTCTTTTAAAACTGCACTGGATTCCTGAGTTTTCTTCCATTCACCACCGGCTTCAGAGGTAGAAAGGAACTCATTTCCTTGTGCTGTGGGGACCCCAGCAGTCCCTGACATGTGACTGGAGAGCATCATGACTCTACCCTCAGAAATTACTATTGGCAGTCCTTAGGGGACCCTAATGGGTGTTAGGGCGTGAACTTGGGTTAATTTCATGCTAGCAAGTGCCTTACCCACTATACTATAGGTCATAAATATATGAAATTGAGTTCTCCCTCACCCAAGATCAGCTGGTCTTTATACATGCATACTTGGGGCCTGCATAAACATTCTGGCAGTCTACTGGTTCTGGAAAATTCTTTCCTTTCTTTTGTTTAACTATCCGTTTTGCAGAAGTTCTCTCGAATCATAGGGCAGAGTTTCAATGACAGGCAGGCTTCATACTCTGTGGTGTGTATCTCTTCGCTAACATTAGAGCCTTGAACTTCTGACCATTCTCCCATACACCTTCAGTTGAACTGGACACGTGTGTGTATGTGTGTGTGTGTGTGTGTGTGCGTGTGTGTTCTACTTGGAGCAGAGGTGAGGGGCCTAGGAGAGAAGGGCCAGGCATCACATGCTCCAGAGGCAGAGAGATATGGTGGCTGATATTGGTGGTTGATGTGTTGATGTCCCTGGTTGAGCCAGGGAGAAGGCCCGTAGAACAGAAAGCCCGATAGAACTGTCCTGCCTTCCTTCTTGACCCGCTCAGTTAGCTTGGGCCAGTACCTGGGATGTGGTTAGGGACCAGGACTAAAAGTGTCTGTCCTGAGCACCTGTCATGGATACTAGGGTCCCACCATTCCCCAACACAACCATCACACTACATCTATGTTCTACAAGCTTGGCCTTAAACTCAATCCACCAGTATTCAGAAAACTGTAGCTACAAATTGGACTGAAAGGGGCTCATTGACAGAACAGGAAAGTCTGCTGTGTCCTTTGCCCATGTTTCCCTGATTCATCACAGAATCCCTCACAGAACAGAATTTCAGACAAAGAAGTCAAATAGCTTTGTTTACAAGTAGAGGAGAGAGGGGCTGAAGCCCACAGATACCCTACAGTGGGTAGGGTATTTGGCTTGCATGTGGCTGACCTGGGTTCCATGCCCAGATGTTGGATGACAGGCTTAGCTAGCTTGGGAGCTTTGCTCACAGCTTAATCTATTTACATGCTCTTAAGCCAAGGTTCATTCTAATGAGATCTCTCTTCTAAACACTGATGGAGGGTTTGACAGTTACAGAGCTCACCTTGACTCTGAATAACTTCTGACTTATTATATATCTTCTAAGACTTCTATGTTATCTAGATTGGGCACAGCTCCTCTTTATATTCACTGCACCCAGTGTGGGACAGTTAGAATACCAGGAGACTACCACCCTGGCTACATTGAGACTACTGTTTAAGATTATAGGAAGATTATAGGAAGGATCACACTAGTTTGCCCTCAAGCAGGAGAGCATGACCCTTTCAGTATTCAGAGAACAAGACACTCAGAATCACCCTGGTACAGATAATAAATAAGAAGGACCTTGTGAGTACCATCTAGATTACATGAAGCCCATGAAATTAAGATGTATTACACCAGCCACCCCTCCTCTCTCCCCAGTGTTTTACATAAGTGACAATCTCAGAAGAAGGGATTAGTCCTAGGCACAACCCTTTGTTTATACCTATAATAGGGTGTGGCATCACCCTTCTACACTCTTCTACTATCTAGAAGCTTTTTAGGGTTCTTTGTTGACAGGACCCTCCCTGTTAACAGTTAGGATTACTTTGGTGTACATAAGGGAACTGACTTGAGGCACTCGAGGTAGGACTCCTCTTGGATGAGATCCTCTCTCTTTGGAGGAGACTTGGGCTACCGTGCATGGTCTAAGTTCTGACCAGAGCTAGAGTTCTTTCATTATATTGGAATGCGGTTGTAGAGCTTTTATACTATTAAAAGACTTTTGGAACTGAGCTGGACCGTGAGCTTTCATCCGTTCCCCAGGCGGCCTTGGAGGTAGAAGAGAACTTCTGTCCTGATACTGTTGGGGACCCCAGCGGCTCCCTGACACTCAGCATCCCATATGGTCCTTGAGCACTTCCAAAAGTAATTCCTGAGGGACATGAGTCTTTCAGATGTGACCAAAAAGATACATGGGGGGGAGAGAGAGAGAGAGAGAGAGAGAGAGAGAGAGAAGACAGAGACAGAGAGAGAAGAGACAGAGACAGAGAGAGAGAAGAGACAGAGACAGAGAGAAAACAGCGCTCATTAAGGAAAGAGGGGCCAGAGTGAGGATACATAAGGCTGACATGGGTTCAGTGTCCAGCACCCCATACGAGGAAAGATCCCTGAGTGCAGAGAGAATACCATCAGGTGTGGCCCCAAAGCAAACAGACAAAAAGGAAAAGGAAAGATTAATTCACCTATATGCTGCTATGATTCAAAAGCAGAAATCAGGCCGGCTTCCATTTTGACAAAGATGGTTAGAGGGTATTCCCCACACTACCCTAATTTGGGGCTTTCTCTACCGATCAATGTCAGTGGCTATGGTGCTGTCAAGGCAAAGAACTTGGAACTTTACTTTGTTCTTTCATGTTCTCCTTTGGGTCCTTTGTTCCTGCCGAGGTTTCTCCTTTCTCCAGAGGTTGAAGCCTTCTCTGAGCTCTCCCTGGCTGGGCCATTAAGATCTCCTCAGGGCTCACTTCCTGTTTCCTACTTTGCAGCTGGTCTGCAGTAAGCTCTAGATCATATCTGACCTGTATGACTTTCTGAAGTGCATTTTCAGAGGCCTGGACCTTGAGGGACTTGAGCAGAGCATTGCTGTGGGCCTGGCCTTCTGGTCTGACTCTTCTTTTTTTTTTTTTTTTTTTGCTTTTTGGGTCACACCCGGCAATGCTCAGGGGTTTCTCCTGGGTCTGCACTCAGGAATTACTCCTGGCAGTGCTCAGGGACCATATGGGATGTCAGGGATCAAACCCGGGCCAGCATGGGCCGGCCGTGTCTAAGGCAAATGCCCTACCGCTGGGCGACAGCTCCGGCCCCTGGTCTGACTCTTGACCCACAGATTGTCCTGCTGGAGTCTCTTCTAGTGATGTCAGGGTAGCTCAGTTGTGTCACTTGTGGGGTGTTTATGAAGATTAAGGAATAAGTGTATGTTTTGGGGGAGTATTGGGGAGCCACAGAGGAGGGGGGGACCACCACAGAGTATATACACTAATACCCTCAGGTTGGTCCAGTCAAGTCCTGAAGAAATCAGGTCACTCTGGGACCTCTTTTCCTGCTGTGAATGCCCAAGTACTCATTTCCTCCTAGATTTCCCAGTCTTTTCTGTGTTGGGTAACAGGCCCTGCTGAGCCTAAGCCTCCAGCTACAGCTTATGTGGAGAGCTGGTCCCTGCCTTTGGGGAATCTCCAGAGCAGACACAATGGGAATTCGGGCATAATTGGACTGATTTCATAATTTTTTTTTTTTGCTTTTTTGGGTCACACCCGGCAATGCTTAGGGGTTACTCCTGGCTCTGCACTCAGGAATCACTCCTGGCGGAGCTCAGGGGACCATATGGAATGCCGGGGATCAAACCGGCGGGCGGCATGGGCCGGCGCGTGCAAGGCAAGCGCCCTACCCACTGGACTATCGCTCCGGCCCCTGATTTCATAATTTTATATGGCATAAATATTTTTTATCGTGTGTCTCGCTTGGATGCCAGGAGGGCAGAGCAGAGGCAGCACGCGGTCTGGTGCTCTGAAAGCAAGGTGGGGTCTTGGCACAGGCACTGCTGTGGGGCGTGGAGCAGTGCCACTGGGCCAGCAGGGACCCCACAGAAGACAGATGAGCAGCGTCAGGCAGACAGATGGACACCTCGCCACGTGGGAGAAGAGTGATCCTGGAAACCACTCAAGACTCTGAAGAAATAGGGGCCCGGGGCGATAGTCCAGCGGGTAGGGCGTTTGCCTTGCCGCGGCTGGCCTGTGCCAGCCCAGGTTCGATCCCGGCATCCCATATGGTCCCCGAGAACCACCAGGAGTGATCCCTGAGTGCAGAGCCAGGAGTAATCCCTGAGCATTGCCAGGTGTGACCCAAAAAAAAAAAAAAGACTTCTGAAGAAATAATGACACGGTTCTCTAACGCCATAACCTAAATTTGTGAAAATCCTGCCCCTCGAGGTGTTGCAGGTGTGGCTGCAGTGCCCGGCTGCATCAGCAGGTGGCAGACAGGAGACAGGCTTGTCTATACCCAGGGGCTCTGCCCAGTGTCTGACATAGAAGACTGGGACGAACCCAGAGCCATGGCAGAGCCTGGCAAATGACCCGTGGTGTATTTGATATGCCAAAAACAGTAACAATAATGGACCTCATTCCCAAAGAATGGAGTCATTACTGGCACCTGCCCAAGCAGGTGACAAGTGATGGGAAGACAAGTGATGGGAAGACAAGTGACAAGTGATGAATCTCGCTTACCCCAGATCAATATTCTGTTCCCACGGGTCCCTGCATGCTGGGACCCTACATGGGATACATGTAGATATCCCAAAGAGTACTTGGTCACATTGGATCAACCATAATGTAATCAATTCTCCTAGTTCAGAGTCATGCCAGTGCACCTCCAGGCAAACTAACGTGTCTCTGACTCTAAAGGTAAATTATTTTGATGGATTTTGGACCTTAGTGGAATCCAGAGTCTGGGATCTGCTAGCTATATATTTATGGTAAAATTTATTAATGCCATTTCCTAAAAATTACATTCGTAACTGCTTTCTGGTTCAGAGATGCAGCCCCTCCCTCATTCTGCTAGGGAGATTTTGCCTCTGGAAATCAGCTCTGGCTTTTGTGAAGCTTGAGCCAAAGGTCCACCTAAAGATCTACATTTCAGGGGCGGAGCAATAGCCTAGCGGGTAGGGTGTTTGCCTTGCACGTGCCTGGCCAGTGCCAGCATGGTTCGATCCCGGCATCCCATATGGTCCCCTGAGCACCGCCAAGAGTAATTCCTGAGTGCAGAGCCAGGAGAAACCCCTGAGCATTGCCAGGTGTGACCAAAAAAAAAAAAATCTCCATTTCAAAAGGTTTATTTACCTGGCTTCATCTCTAGATAGCCCAACCCGATGGGCTGGGCTGGAAGAGTTTAGCGGGCTTCTGTCTATAAAAGAAGCTAGGAAAAAAGAAGGGCCTTTTGCTATTTTGGTTTCCCTTGGTCTTTTCCTCTCTCATCCTCTCTGTTCTCTGTTGGGCTTCAATACATGGTGGAAGCCATCTTGGCCTACATGTGGTCGGGGCCCAGCTGGGAACCCAGAGTCTGGGGTTTTTCCTGTTGTTGGATTGTATATCAGAACCTGTGATAGTAAAGTCTTTTAAAACTGCACCAGATTCCTGAGTTTTCTTCCATTCTCCACCGGCTTTGGAGGTAGAAGGGAATCCGTTTCCTGGTATTGTTGGGGACCCCACTGGTCCCCAACACTTCTGTTCTTGAAGAAAACAATGTCAAGAGAATGAAACAGAAACAAAGTCCAGTGGGGAGGTCACTTGCTTTGCCTGGGGCCCACACAGGTTTGATTACTGACTAGCCTTATGTTGCCCAGGCAACACAAGGATTGATTCCTGAGACCAGAGCCCGGAGTAAGTCCTGAGCACTGCTGGATGTGACCTAAATATAAACCAAAATAATTTTTGTTACTGAAAGACACAATTATTACAATGAAACTCAAGTACAAAATAAAATTCAATGGACTATATTTTACATGCTAGAATTGAAAACTTCATTATATATGTGAGAAAAGGCAGTCTATTATATTGTATAATATTTAAGCACATTAAAACTATATAGCAATCATCAGAAATTGACTTTTTTTAAAAATGTATTTTCTGGGGTCGGATTGATAGCCCAGCAAGTAGGGCGTTTGTCTTGCAAGCGCCCGGCCTGTGCAGAGCCTGGGTTCAATCCCGGCATCCCATACGGTCCCCTGAGCACCACCAGGAGTAATTCCTGAGTGCAGAGCCAGGAGTAACCCCTGAGTGTTGCCGGTTGTGATATAGATAGATAGATAGATAGATAGATAGATAGATAGATAGATAGATAGATAGATAGATAGATAGATAGATAGATAGATAGATAGATAGATAGATAGATAGATAGATAGATAGATAGATAGATAGATAGATAGATAGATAGATAGATAGATAGATAGATAGATAGATAGATAGATAGACAGATAGATAGATAGATAGATAGATAGAAGTATTTTCTGGGGCCGGAGCAATAGCATGGCAGGTAGGACATTTGCCTTGCAGGTGGCCGACCCAGGTTCGATCCCTGGCATCCCTATGGTCCCCTGAGCAACACCAGGAGTAATTCATGAGCAAAGAGCCAGAGAAACCCCTGAGTATGCCAGGCATAACCTAAAAAGAAAAAAATAAATAAATAAATGAAAATAAAAATGTATTTTCCTGATCATTTTATTTGCATTTCACTAAGGATTTTTTTTTTCTGAGCAAGCAATATGAAATAAAATTTTTATGTGCCTACTCCTGGTTCAGGCTGGTGGATAGGAGGGAAACTGAAGACACTGAAAGAAGGAAAGTTCCCTTGGTGGGGGTTTGCTGGAAAAAACGTCTGACTGAAATAACTGTATTATAAACAACTTTATAAACCCTGGTGTTTTTCAAACCACCCTGAAATCATTTTCAGGGTCCCAAAAAGAAGCAAACTTTGGGGGTACTTGGAGACCATTCCCCATGGCCTCAACACTTTGATTTTCTCTTACTCAGGGTAGGGATATGCAGTTTCAGCTTTCTCGGGACCTGTTCTGTCCTGAACAAGTACTTCTGTCCTCTCCCCTCACAACTTTATAAGCAAGTTTCAGTCAGTAAAAATGATTATTATTGTGCTGGAGTAATAGAACAGCAGATAGGTATTTGCCATGAACGGGGCCCACCTGAGTTCATTCCCTGAACACCGACAGGAGTAATTCTTTTTTTTTTTTAAATATTTTATTACACCGCCATGTGATATACAATTACAAAGATGTTCATGTTTGGGTTTCCGTCATACAGTGTTCCAGCACCCATCCCTCCACCAGTGCCCATTTCCCACCACCAATGTCCCCACTTCCCTCCCCCTCCCTAGCCTGCCTCTATGGCAAGTTCTTTATCTCTTCTCTCTCTCTCTCTTTCTCTCTTTTCTTACACATTGTGGATTGCAATACATACATTTAGAGATTATCATGTATATCTTTTTCCTATATTCAAGGCTCAGTTCTAGGCTGGTATTATCACTTTTGACAAATATTAGCACACTGTTCCCTTCTCTGTCTTACCTAACCACTGATTCCCACATGTTTGTGGGAGATTCCACTTTTTTTTTTTTAATTGAAAGATGCTCATGTAGAGCTTTGGTTCTACAGTGTTCCCAACACGCACCCTCCACCCAAACCCATCTCCCATCACCAATGTCCCCACCTCCCTCCCCCTCCCGCACCTCAACCACTTGGCGGGTTCTGTATGTCATTTCTTTCCTCTTTATCTCCTTCCCAACAAACTTTCCTGCTCTTCGTGGAATGCAGTGCATTAAAAGACATTACTGTTTCACTATTTTAGTGGACCGATGCTTTCAAACTGATGCTTGAAAATGGCAGTGTTAAAATGGATGCAGGAGACATCCACTTTATTGACCTGGGCTTTATTGACCTGGGCTCGAACTGGCTTTGCTCTGTTGATCTGGTCGTGAGGCAGTTTCCCAGCGTCCGGACAGCAAAAAGGGTGGCTAGTGTGATGGGCAAGTCTCATCCGGCTGCTTCGGGGACCCTCCAGAGGCGACGGGCCCCTCCCAAAACCCATCTGCCCCTCCTCGGGGTTCCATGGTCAGCTAGGCCGGCGCGAGCCGAGCGCCAGCCTACAGGAGTAATTCTTGAGTGCAGAGCCAGGAATGGGAAGGAATGGGATTAAAGATAGATGGTCAGCAACTACACCACCTCCACTTCACTGATGACATCGTTCTAACAACACCAAACATTAGCCAAGCAGCACAAATGCTGGCTGACTTCGACTGAAAATGTGGAAAGGTAGGTCTACAGCTGAATCTCAAAAAACTATGTTCATGAAAAATGCACTAGTTCCAGATGCCCCCATTCACTCTCAACGGAACAAACATCTCTGAATGCAACAGTTACGTGTTCCTAGGTTGAAAAGTCAACATGAGGGGCCGGAGCAATAGGCCAGCGGGTAGGGGCGTTTTTGCCTTGCGGCCGGCCTGTGCCGGCCAGGGTTCGATCCTCGGCATCCCATATGGTCCCCGAGCACAGCCAGGAGTAATTCCTGAGTGCAGAGCCAGGAGAAATCCCTGAGAGGCGTCGCGGGTGTGACCCAAAAAGCAAAAAAAAAAAAAAGTCAACATGATGAATGACCTAAAACCTGAGCTGCGCAGGGAGGAAGACAGCGGCATGGAATGCCTTCAAGAGCATCGAAGAAATAGCTAAAAAGGACAAAGAACCTCCTGCTCCAGGCACATCTCTTTGACTCCACCATTCTCCCTGCATTAACATACGCCTCAGAGACCTGGACCCTAGGAAAGCAGGATGAGAACGCTATTCGGGTCTCCCAAAGAGGAATCGAAAGAGCTAAGCTTGGAATATCCCGCATCCCTCAAGTAAGAGAAGGAATCTGGAGTTCTGACCTCTGTTGACAATCGAGAGTCAGGGACACTGTCTCGTTTGCCAAGGTGTCAAAAAATCATATGGGCTAGACATGTAATTTCTTGTACTATATATAATATATATTTTTTCATTTTTTCATATATATACATAAAAATTATATATTTTCTGTATATATATATATATATTCAGAAAAACTGATGCTTGAAAATGGCAGTGTTAAAATGGATGCAGGAGACATCCACTTTATTGCAGTCAATAAAAATGTACAGTCAATTAAAATGGGCATGAATTTGTTCTATAACCTGGCTTTTAGCTAATAATACTGTTCAGGACATTTTTT